>PVIR01001383.1:92511-118260 GCA_004026965.1 Petromus typicus | reverse complement strand
GATATCCTCATAAGTGAAATAAATAGGTCACAGATAGATACATATCGCATCTTTTCTCTGGTATGAGAAAATGAAGATGTAAATGAGTCCTAGCATTGTATGTTATATATTGTGAAATAGGTTTTTTTGAGACAGGGTCTCACTTTGTGGTTCAGGCTGGCCCTGAGCTCAGCCTCAAACTCACATCTCAGCAATCCTTCTGCCTCTGCCTCCCAAGTGCTGGGATTACAGGCATGAGCCACCATGCCCGGCACTGTGGTATGTGGTACTGATTGCTGCTGGGTGTGAGTCTCCACGCCCAGTATTGTATGTGGTTAATGGGGAATTGAACCCGGGCCCTTGCGCTTGCAAGACAGGCGCTGGAACCACTGAGCTAACTCCCCGGCCCCTGTTGTTACAACTTTTGATGTGGCAGGCATGACACTGTGTGTTTGCTGGTGGGAAGTCTAAGAACCATATCCAGGTATAACACAGTAAAGTAGTTATATTGCAGAAGATGAACGTTTCCTCAGGTGTCAGTTGGACAGTATGGACAGGGCTACTGAGTCTCTGTTCTTGGTTTACCTTGAGAAAATGAGTATGATTGGCTTGTTGTGGGCATTATCTTTTAAAGGCTGGTGCTCCCCTGACACCCTGAAGATGGGAAAGAGCCAACTATGGAAAGAGGTATGGTTCCATTCTGATACAGGGAGTAGCTACCTCTGGGCTTGGTGATTGTTGAGGAAAGGCTATTGTCAGGAGGACTGAAGTCATTTTTCACATCACATATGCACAGACGGTGGGTATTAGACATAGAGATCTTTCTGGGAGGATATTATGCTGCCTCCCATAATTCCATTCTTCTTCAAAATTTTAGCCTATGCATTTGTTTTATTTTGCATGTTTGAAAGTATGCTAGCATTTTATATACTTAGCCTGATAAATATATACTTACTTCTTCTGTCTTTTTTTTTTTTTGTTTGGTAATCTCTCCTGGAAAATTATCAATGTACAATAAAATATAGTGAATGAGGTCCTCATGTGGTACGCTACACCCCCAGACTTCATCATCTTAAACAACTGCAGCTTTGTGTCTTCTGACCTTCATCTTATCTTCTCTCACTATCATCTCTGAGAAAAAGGATTTTCCTCTCTGTTTTAGTGTATTTACTTCTTTTTATAATAATAACAAAGCAACCTAAAGATTGGGCGGAAAGATTTGAGCACATATCTGATAATGGATTTACATCTGAAATATATGAGGAACTCAATTCAATAGCCAAAAAAAAAAAAAAAAAAAAAAAAAAAAAAAAAAAAAAAAAAAAAAAAAAAAAAAGAAAGAAAAAAATTTAAGAAATAGAAAAAAGAATCTGAAAAGATATTTCTCCAATAAAAACACTAAATAGTCAACAGGTTTTTTTTTATTTGTTTATTTCTGGGGATCAAACTCAGGACCTTGTATTTGCAGGGCAGATGCAGTGCCCTTGGGCTAAATCCTCAGACCTTAATGGTTATTTTCAAAAAGTACGCAATATGACAAATAATTAATGAAATGTAAATCAGAACTATAATTAGATATCATCTCATATCTGACAGGATGGTTTTTATCCAAAAGAAAATAAATAAGTGCCAGCTAAGGTACTTATTACCTTACCAGCTAAGATAAAATAAATAAGGCCAGCTAAGGTATGGAGAAAAGAGAAATCCTTGAACATTGTTGGTGAAAATGTGGGTGGGTGCTGTCATTATGGAAAATGGCATGGAGGTTCCAAATAAATTAAAACTAGATCTAATGTATGATCGAAAAGTCCCTCTGCTGGGTATGTAGTCACGGGAAGTGAAATCTACACCTTGTGAAGACATCTGTACTCCAGGTTCATTGTAGCACCATTGACTGCAGTCAAGTTAGGGAAACAACTGACCGGTCAATTGACAGGTGAATGGATAAAGAAGCTATAGTATATACATGCAATGGAATTTCACTCAGCCTTAGAAAGACCTCACTCTTTGCAATAAGATGGATGAGTTTACAACCATTATACTAAGTTGAGTAAGACCCCTCTTTTGTGTGACATCTAAAAAAAATCAAATACATGTGCATTTATTTCTATCATTAAGGACCCATTGTTTTTTATTCTAGTCAATAGGCTTTAATATTTTAATATTATTATTTATTTTGATTCTCATGTTGTCCCACATTGAGTCCATGGGAAGCTCTTAAAATTGGCTCCTATTTCCTTTTGATATGCTCCGTCTTTGGTATTTAGCACTGTGCCTAGCTTTGCCTGATTTCCCCAGCTCTACAAGTGGCTATTCTCCAAGGATTCCTGGCTCCTTTTCTTGGAGAATGGTATTTAGAAGCCAAAATCTGGCCACCGAATCTCTCTTTTCTTCTGATCTTCTCAATGGACAAAGTTTAGAAATGAATGTATAACACTCTTTCCTTTCCTTCATAGTTCTCAATAATATTGTAGCCAGATCTATCTGCTAGATTGTTTGTTTTCATCCATTTAGCTCTGAATCCTATAAGATAAGGAATTTTTCACTATAGAGCTAAACCACATCTTACTACTAACCTGCCTCTTAGATTGATGACGTTAAAGTTAACTTGAAAGGTGAAAGTTGATTCTCTTTTGAACTAACATGATACCGGAAAATTGCTCAGATCTCTCCTAGATTTTGAATCTTCATCATTTCTTGGTGAATCCAGTACAACCAGATTAACCTCCAACACTGCAATCAGTTACTGTTTCATTGTTTGAGCCACAGATATGTACCTTTGATCCATGGAATGCAAGACTGCTCATACCAATGGAAATACAGAGTGCCTCTCCTCCCTCCATATAAACAGTAGTTTCTATCTTTTCCTCACATTCCTGGCTGTATTCATATCTATTAGGAGTGATATCTTTGGAATCTTCTCTTCTGAAACAGTGCCCATTATCACACCCTGTCTTTGATTTTGAGCATGCTCATACATAAGTTAAAGAAAGTTAAAAGCATTTAAAAAGTGATTTCAGTTTATGACCACAGCCTCAAACACTTCTTTACCTAGGTTCAATGAATAACCAAAAGTGTGAGTTTTTATTTCCTTTAGAACTGAACCCCAAGGGAGGGTTGAGGAGCAGGAGGAATTTCAGAGCTTTCTCGGCAGAGAACTTTACTGCTGTCCCTACATTGGTCTTTTTCCTTTGCTTTGAGCTCCACCTTCACAGCAAAGGACTTGATATTAGTGCAAAAGAGAGTCAGTAACTCCAACATATCTCTATAGCTGGTAACTTTTTCAGGGTGGGAGCCTTGGATTTGAAGGCTTTCTTGGAACTTGAGGAAGGAACATTCTTGAGCCACTGTCAAAATCTTGGGAAGATTCTATCTAAGCTCTAGTGAGCTTAGTTTATGTGCTGCCAAACCTGCAGTTCTTTCTCTCTTTCAGTGTCCTCCTTTTCCTACTAGCCCTGATTCTGGACATAACCAATTCAGCAATCCCTTCCCTTGGGTTGACATCACTAGAGTGTAACAGACCTTGAGAACACCCTATACAAACTCCAAAGTAGACTCTGCCCCGGTGTTGACTGGATTTTATTGTCTCCACTTTTCACCCAGCTCTTGTGATAATTTTCTGTTCCATCCCCCAAAGAAGATAAGTGAGTTGGAACCCAGACTCCGGGAGGAGAGCCGCTTCCAGGCAGAGGTGGAGGAAGGTCGCGTGACTGTTGTGCTCATTGGCTCTGCTTTGGCGCTGCCCAGAAGTTCAGGAAGCACTTTGTGAGGGTCCTGAATCACTACCAGCCTCTCTGCCACCAGCGTGGAAAAGGGAGTTGAGATGTCAGCGCACGGGATGCGCTTTCCTATCCTAGTTTAGCTGATTTTCTCTTACCTTCGGACCACTCCCGCTGTTTGCTAGTCAAAAACAGGAATGGATAAGGAGTGTAGTCCCGTTTTGTTTCTTTCTTTGCCTCTGTCTGTCTCTCTCTTTTAGCTGGCACTTTGTTAGCCTGGCCTGTTCTTAGAGGATGAAGAAGGGAGGTAGTCAACAGCAAAGTTTTGTTTCCAAATGGGCTTGACATTAGCCTGTAGTTTGTCCACTTATGTGTCTAAATTCTGTTATGGAGTATTTAGGTCTTTAAATCCCACTTTCCTGTCTGTATAATAGTGGTAATAAAATAATGAGATCACAGCTTCCTCAGTTCTTATTTTAAATTAACTCAAAGTATAAATTAGGGGTAGTTAATAGTGCCAATGGAGAACACTTATATCACCAAAAAATAGAGCAATTGTGGTTTGATGTGTACAGTTATATAGTATAGGTATTAAAAATGCATAACAATGTACATGAGGATGAGCACTCTAAAATAAAGAACACAGGGGAAAAATATAATTTTTTTTGAGACAGGGTCTTTCTTTGTAGTTCAGGCTGGCCTTGAGCTCACTATGTAGCCTTGGTGAGCCTGGCACTCACAGCAATCCTCCTGCCTCTGCCTCAAGAGTGCTGGGACTATAGGAATGAGCCACCACACCTGGCACTGTGGTGGTATTGCTGGTGGGGGTGAGTCTCCACACCTGACATTGTTGTATGTGGTTACTGGGGATTGAACCCAGGCCCTTGTGCTTGCAAGGCAGGAACCAAAACCACTGAGCTAAATCCCTGGTCCACAAAATATAATTTTACAGTATATTAGATATGCCACTAGATTATTTTTATCTTGCTTGCCCTTTTTTAGTTCTTTTGCCTGGTTCACATGGTTAAATTTGTACATTGGTTTCCCCCAAAGAAATTGATTGTGACTGGAAAACTTCTAACTCCATGTGGTGGAGGAGATGGTGAGGATGGAGATAACAAAGATTGATGATGACAACGAAGATGATGAGAATGATGTAGAAAGTGACAAGAATGAAAGCTGGCTTAAACATTGTGACCTGACTCTGTTGCCTTAGATTATTCATGTAGAATTTTCTACACTGACAAAGAGCAGAGAAAATTTCGGTCAGAAGATAAAAAGAATCAACAAAAGTAAAAGGAGGTAAAGTGCAGAAGAGAGTATTTCTAAATAGTCACCTGCAGCTCCATCTTTAATGTAATTTGGCTTGAGGAGCTCACAGGCTAATGCACTCTAACTTGAGCCCTCCGACTTGGATTGGATTAAACCTTAAACATATATGCCAAAGTGCTTTTGTCTCTTTTGATAAGCAGGATCAGCCGGAGCAATATTATTTTGTAGTTATAAGACATTAAACCACTCTGAACTTTAGTTCCCTAAATGACTCTTTAAATATTTAATATCATGTTTAAAATGTACAAATATAAGAGCGGAAAGCTGGTGGGTGGTTGGGAGGAGGGAAAATCCCAGAACAAGCCTGGCTGTTTGTAGAAAGTTGTACGAGGTCATCTTTTCTCTTAGAACAAAAATTGCACGGTTGACTTTGGGGCCATACTTACAGATGATAAATATTTTTCTGCAAAATAAAAGTAGCGTTGTTGAAATTAGATGAGATTCTTGAAAAATAATTAATGAAGTACCTCTTTGAATACAAACCCTGTTTAAATATAACTTTGCTTGGAAACTATAAAATATGTAGTAAAGAATAAAAGTGTAATGATGCCCCTTTTACCTCATCACCCAGATTCAACCACAAATGACATTTTGGTGCTTTTATTTCATCTCTCCCTCCCCACTGTCCTCTTTACCTTTCTGTGTTTTTGCTAGTAAATTAAAAAAAATCTAGACATTGTATAATTTCACTATATATTAGTCAATGCGATGTCTTTATAGACTCAGACTTTAAAAATGCCATGAAATTAGAAATAATTTCTGAATATCAGCATAGCATTACGTGACTCTTTAAAATAATGGAATATTTAAAACTATCCAGAACGCTGCCCTCCTCACTGATCTGTTTGGCAAGTTACACCATTTCCCCCGGGTTTGTTAAGTCATCCGGTAGGGTTATGTCCCAAGATCTATAGACCACTACTGGCAGACTTCTGAAAAAGGTCACATGATAAAAACTTTCAGCTTTGTTGCCTATAGGGTCTCTCCTCTGCCTGCTCATTTCTGCTGCTAGCACAAAAGCAGCCTCATGTGACATACAGAGGGGATGTGACTTTGTGCCCATAAAACTTTCTTTCTAATCTAAATTTTTATTGGTACACTATATTCATATACACATCATCATCACATTTGACATTGAGAGTTTGTACCGATATATGATATGACTTGATTTTCATTTTTTACTGTTCCCCTACCCACCCTCCAACCCCAACCCTTATATACATAAGCTTTGTTTCTTATTTTAAAAATTACATTCTTTAAAAAAAATTTTTTTTTGAGATAGTGTCTCCCTTTGTAGTTCAGGCTGGCCCTGAGCTCAGCCTCAAACTCACAGCAATCCTCCTGTCTCTGCCTCCTGAGTGCTGGGATGACAGGCGTGAGCCACCACGCCTGGCACTGTGGTATGTGGTTCTGACTGTTGGTGGGTGTGAGTCTCCATGTCCAGCATCGTTGTATGTGGTTACCAAACCTGGGCCCTTGCACTTGCAAGGCAGGCTCTGGAAGCACTGAGCTAAATCTTCGACCCGACCATCACATGCTTAATGAAACTTTACTTCTAACAGGCAGAAGGCTGGTTTGGCCCTTGGGTCCCAGCCTGCTGCTCTTGAGTCTAGACAAATAATGCAATTCCTCTACCAAAAGAAGGTGTGGAAGCCCCAGAGGCATCAGCACCTTGGAGAGCTGATGATGCTATTGTCAGAAACAACGCATTAGGATGTTGAATCCTCCAGGCTTGTCTCTGGCATTTGGAGAACCTTTCTCAAGCCACCGATGTGATTCACAGGTTCTCCTTTATTACCTGGAGCCAGAAACACCTGCTCTTCTTCCTTCTCCAGGTTACTGCAAGACCACGTAAGAACGTGGATACAGAAGGGCCGCCTAAACCATAGTGCTACACAAAACACAAGGCATTGCTATCCTCATTCTCAGTGTTACGCTGCAAGTCTGGGAAGTTCTCATATATGAGTCTTCATTATATTCATTCCTCAACCTCCATTTTCCTGAATGCCAGATACATAAAAATTAAAAATTAATAGAGCATTCACTGGGTACTTCTTCATGTATGTCCAGGATATATATGTGTGTGTGTGTGTGTGTGTGTGTGTGTGTGTGTGTGGGTATATATATATATACGTGTATATATACATATATATATATACATATATATGTATATATATATACCCACACACATATATACATACATATATATGCACATATATACACACACACACATATATATACATATATATATGCACACATATACACACATATATGCATATATGTATGTATAATCCTGTTAATTAACCAAGTGTTATCCTAATTTTAATGGTCAGGAAACAGTGCCCTAGAACGATGAAGCTAGCTCCCACTGAGAGGGAGGGAGGCTCAGAGTCTAAACCCACCCTAGCCTGACTCTGTTCTTCAGTCTGTGCTCTGGTGACATTTATACTGTTGTCTTCTCCTTTGTGCAACCTTGCCAGTGCACTCGTTTGTAGTTTACATAGTGTTCTTCCCACGTACCGTAGCTCATGGGGTCTTCCCAGCAGAGCAATATGGAACTCATTCAAGCCGCCAACCTAAGGACCTTTTACCATGGAGAGCCAACTCAGCTGTCATTTACCAAGACAGACATTCTTGGAGCTCAAAGGCTGGGCTGGGTCCCTGTGTCAAATGGTCTGACTATTACACCCTTCTTTTACTCAAACACATATATGTCACTGCTCCAGCTAATGAGCTGCCAGGGAGAGATTGCATGAAAGGAGAAATCTTGGGGTCTTGTTTACCACGCTTATACCATCCCTCACACAACTTTGCTTGTAGGTGCTCAGTACATACCTGTTGAAGAAAGGAGTATAAAACAATGAGGATGGACAGTATTTGCTTTTGAATGAAATTTGCAGCATAACACATTTGTCACACCAGGAGTTGAGTTGGACAAATGATACGTCCACTGAGAAGGTAGGATCCAGTGTGGGGTTTCCGTGTCTGCCAGTGTGCCGCACAGATACCAGCTCTGCACGGGTCACCCTTCCTGTCCCAAGATGCTGGACAGGCAGCAAAGGGAGGGAACTCTTCTTGCTACTGTGCTTCTGCCGGGTAGGGGGAACGTTGTCCCTCGTTTCTGGGGATCTGGAAAACAGTGAGCTTGTGTAAGTGTGCGTGTGTGGTGTGGAGCAAGTCCTGCCTCTGCTGCGCCAGAGAGGGCTGTGGTGGGGGTGGATAAAAGAGAGGAAGGGAAAGAAAAGCTGCAAATTGGGCAAGTAACAGAAATGTGTGAAGGGCTGAGCAGAAGGGCCAGGTGTGATCTCTAGGGGCCTGGAAAATTTGGACGCTGCCTCCAGATACTGAAATTCAACATGTGAAAAGAAGTCACCATGTTGGCGAGGCTCAGGCAGGCACAAAGCTGACCGTGGAACTCTACTTTGAAAGATGACAAGATGTAACAGGAAGGAAGTGGACTCTGGGCAAACTATAGATCTTGGGCAGGTCATGAGCTTCTATCTTGAAATCACAGGTTAAGCCAACAGTGTGTATGAAGAGTCATTCCACCAACACCATGGTCTTCTTGGACAGTAACTACAACATCAAAGTTTGGTTCTCACACACTATGAATGGGAGTTGGGCTAATCCAAGAGATGAACGTTTTCTCGTGAGATGAGCATTTTCTCGTGAGATGAGTGTTTTCTCGCGAGATGGTCGTTTTCTTGCGAGGTAAACGTTTTCTCCATTCTGATGGCCTTCTGGCTGTCATATTCTAAACACCGTTGCAGTAATTTGAATGCTCCTGGGTGCTTTGCTTCTCATATTTTATTCTTCCTCATATTAATTTCTGATTTGGCTACCGGGGTAGTTATAGGACATTCTGCTTCCATTATCTTTAATTAAGGTCTTAGCAATTTCTCATGAGCAGAGTCCAGGAAGGTGATGCCACTGTGCCTAAGGTCTCTACGTGAGCACCTAGATTAATGCCCAGCCATGCCAGAGTCAGAAAGTATGCAAGAGTCACTTGTGGACCGGAGCCCCATTTTGTTTAATTATCTTACTCGTTGCAAGCTCAGCACTTCTGTGTGCCATGGTCTGCTGGATAGAGAGAATGGTGATGGGGTTTCTTTTAAACCCTTCAGAAGGCCAAGGGTTAGACCTAGAGAAGGTTCCGAAGGCCAAGGGGGCTTTCATTAGGACTCAGATTTCAGAACTGGACAAAATGATCATCTAATCTAGTACTTGATTTTGTGAACACATCCAGAAAATGAATCACACCAACTGCTCAGAAACATGAATATTTAGCATCCATGAAAACAGAGATACTTACAGACGAATGCTTGCGATTGTGTTGCTCTGTGTGCATAAAGATGGGTCGAGTAAGACAAAAAGAAGGCGGAAGCCCGTTCGTCCTCTGGCAGGAGAAATAGGATCTTGAGTAATAAAATATGGCCTGGGAATGCACCATTTCTTATTCTTTAAACCCATGTCCCTGGAAGTTAAACGCATCCAAGAGGAAGAAAATCTCGGGCCAGGAAAGAGGGAATTGGGGAGTGGGGACGCCAGGGCTTCACGTGGTCCTGCTTCTGCTCACTGACACTCGCCCGCTCCTAACAGCCCACAGAGCTACAGCCACCAACTCCCGTATTTGTCACTGTCATTTCACAAGTGCTTGGCATTGTTCAGGAAATGGTATGTGTGAAGCAGAGTTGCCCGCGCCCGGGTTCGACAAGGGAACGGTGTTGTGAAGGGGCTTGAAACTGAAACAGAGGCTTATGTGTCCTATTATGTGCCCCAGCGAGAGTCATAAATAATTGTGACAAGTTTTTTTTTTCCCCATCCCATGCGACAGTCCTTGACTCTGCCTCCTGTCTCCTCTACCCTCTGCCTCCCAGACTAGACCTGCCAGGCTGTGTGATGATAGATGTTACCAGGCAGCAAATGACAGCTCGATAGATTTTTTAGTTGGTGCTTTAGAGGGAATCAGATATGCTGTATAAAGCAATAAAAAAAGCACACTCACAAGGTGCATTAAAAATAGCTAGCACAGCAGTCATCCACTTTGTTGTTTATCAAAAGTTAAATCTCACATGGTAGCTCCTAGTGATGTGTTAATTTTTCAGACTTCTGTCAGAATGACGCTGACGACAGCCATTAAAATAAAAGAAAGGGATGAAAGAAATTGACCCTTTCCTTGTTGTTTTTTGTTTGTCTAATGAGATTTAAAAAAACATTTTCTTTTCTTCTTTAAGTGGTATCTAAGAAGAGAAATGGACTCCTGATGCCGTGGTGTATTGCTGTGATTTTTTTCCCCTTCTCGATCTTCAATTATAAACATAAAGGTAGAGAAGTGTGTATAGTAGGGGATCATTCAGCCTCTGTTCAATTAAATACGTATATATTTTTTACATTGTGCATCTTCCTCTGCACACTCTATTGATCTAGGCTCTGTGTAACAAATGGTCTGGTTTCCCAACCACCTTGGAAATGTCATGTAGGAGTCAACAAAACTACTTGGTGTATATTTTATAAAAAAATACAGCCTCCTCTGAATTACTCAGACTTTCAACTTGGGCACGCTGGCCTGGCTGCCTCTCCCGATGGACACGCACAGCTTCAGCTGCCTGTCCCCCTCCCCAGTTCCCAGATGTGACGGGCGGAGTCACACTTAGTCACCGAGTTCCTGTCTTGCCATGCAGTACTGGAAGGAGCAGCTGTGTAATTTAAGATGGCTTGGTATATTAGATCATGACGACTTTACCCCGGATTTTCTGATGAATCACGTTAGGAAGGCTGTAGCTCTCATATGGCAGCATGTAATGTTGGTTTAGAAAAGCTTCTGGACTTGCTACCAGGTGAAAGGAGTAATTTGAATGAGGTCTCTATCATTCAAATTTGGGAACAATTAATTACTGGCTCAGTTATACATTTCTAGCTGTATCGAATTATATGTATGTGACTGGGTATTGTTCATTGCTTTGCTTGTTGTAACATTATCTACATTAGACAATTTCCATAATAAAACCTCTTCTATGGCTGTGTCATTGTGTGGGTTCTGTTTTTTCTGTAGACACGAATTGAGGAGACATAGGAGTGCTGAGAAAATATAACAACATGGTCCAAACAGTAAGTGTGGGGATTTGGCTGCCTGGGCTTAGATTCCAGCTCATTGTCAGAGTCCCCGGGTGATGGGGGCAGCTATTTATTATTTATTTATTTATTTATTTTTAGGTTTTTTTGAGACAGGGTCTTGCTTTGTGGTTCAGGTTGGCCCTGAGCTCAGCCTCAAACTCACATCACAGCAATCCTCCTGTCTCTGCCTCCCAAGTGCTGGGATTATAGGTGTGAGCCACCACGCCTGGCACTGTGGTATGAGGTACTGGTTGCTGCTGGGCGTGAGTCTCCACACCCAGTATGGTATGTGGTTATTGGGGATCAAACCCAGCTCCTTGCGCTTGCAAGACAGGCGCCGGAGCCACTGAGCTAAATCCCTGGCCCGGGGGCAGCTATTTAACCTCTTTGTGCCTCAGTGTTTTAAGCTGGAAAATGCAGGTGATAATTATTCCCATGTAGTAGGATTATTTTTAGGACTAAACAAAATGAACAGTGTTAATACAATCCCTACTGATAGATTCCCAATAAATAGTATCTTAGTACAGTATTTATTGGTCAATACAAATATTCTTGGCATAGTTTGACAGTGCACCGATGTGTCCTGACTCCGAATATTTGTAGATTTGATGACCTTGTGTTGGATGGATAGATGGATGGAAAGTTATTTTAGGAATGAAGCCCTGTTTGAGGCTAAACAAACATTTTATAGTGATTCTGAGTAGTCAGCGACGAACTTTGTCAATGTACAAGCTCACAGCCTGAAGGTCATAGCTACTGTGTTTCAACTCCTTTCAGCTTGTCCTTATTAGAAAGGAAGTTTCAGTGCGATGCCTTATAACTCATAAAGCCTCTAGACTCACTCAGCAGTTCTCCTGCTACTTTTTCTCCTTGCTCTCTTCTTCTCTTCCTACTCCCTGGCTGCCTTTGTGGATGTCCTTACACTATAGTTGTAAGTCATAGGCAGGTTCTAATCTGTTTCTAGAATCACTCATTTTGGGAGGGCTGTGACCCACAGTCAAAAGCATATTTTACATTTGCACACAATGGCACACATGCATTTCGTTGAAACATAAGTTCCATTTCCCACATACACTCTATTTTTATTTCATTTATTTAAAATACCACGTTAGAAATCAAACTCTTTCTGTAAAAAGCCAGAGATAGTAACTATTTCCTGCATTGAGGGCAATAGAGTCCTTGTTTCAACTATTTGATTCAGCTATAGACCAAACATAAACTGATGGGCCTGGCTGTATTCCAAAAATTTATTTATAGACACTAAAATTTGAACTCCATACAATTTTCTTGAATCACAAAATATAATCCCCACTCAGTCATTGAACAATACAAAACTATTCTTAGCTGGCCACGCAGAGAAAATAGGCACCAGACCAGATTTGGTCCACGTATCATGCCTTGTTGATCCCTGTTTTAGGCCTGTAGTTTACCGAACTGTCTTCTGGGATTTTTCCAGGGTGACTTCAAAGGGGCACTGGGGGCCGCAGGGATGCAAGTGGTTACTACTGGGGAGAAAACACATCTCCGAATGGGTTTGGGAGACTGCAGCGTGGTCAAAGGAGTCTGCCTTTCAGGCTGTGTGGGCTGATGCATGCACACTCACACTTAGTGTTGACTATGGAAGAGGAACAGACATGCAATATGCAACAGGCAGCAAAGATCTTTAACAGGATTACTAAGAGTTGATAACTTAAAATCATCCAACACACTAACAGCCTAAATTTGAAGCTATAATGCTACTATTATGGCTGAGATCTAGATGTCCTTACAAAGCCTCATGTCCTCATAGGTGAGGCCTTTGGAAGAGACTCGATCAGGCGTGTGGGATACTGGCTGAGTCCACCGATTGCTTTAGAGTAGTTGTGAGTATGGATGATGACGTCATGGAAGAGCGACGACCCCACCTGAATGTAGGTAACCAATTAATAGTCTTTCGTCTTGGTAAAATAAAAGGGAAGGAAGAAAGGAGGCTGTTGCTTCCTGTGTACCACACCATGGACTGTCCCTCCTCTGCCATGCCCTTTTCTGCCACGTGGCCTGATCTTGAAAACAGAAGACTTTTTGGCTCTACACAACGAGAATTTGTGGATGGTGGTATTTTGTTTCAGCACTGAAAAAGGAACAGTGGCATCTTGTAAGGACTATTCCGAATTAGAAATCTTGAGTTCAAATTCACTTCCCAATAGCAACCCAGCTATTAGCTTCCCTTTTCAGAACAGGTAGAAGGCCAACTAGAATGACATCTGAGATAAAAGTGCTATCCAGCCCCTTGGCATTAGTGTGGGATTAGCCTGCACATTTTGAGGATGACAGGGACATTTTTTACATTTGACCTGTCTTCTCTAAGATAAATTAGGCAGCAAGTCCCTTTACGGTCCTCTTTTCCCCAACAGAACTTTCATAAAGATAATTTTATATCTCTTAAATATTTTTGCAGCTGTGAAAATAAAGTTGGTATAGTTCAACAGGATATAAATAAAAGAAACTGTCAATTTGAAGTTATAATTTGATAATCCACCATGATTTAGGCTCTCGGACGACTGGAATGAGAGTAAAGATGACCTCAGGTCAGGGTACTCTTTCCAATTAAAAATTTTAAAAATGGCTTTAAAAAGACTACACTGTATATGTAAAACTCCTATCTCCTGATGGTTGGGGATTATCTATTCTTCATACTCCCTATAAATTTTAAGTATTAATAGGTAGGATTATTCTGACCAGCATGTGCTTATCATCTATAATTTTGATAACAGGATTGGGGAATCGATTGCTCTGTTTTCTGGCATTTTGCAGGATAAATGGAAGAACCAATAAACAGGGGGATCAATCAATACTAATGTGTAAGTGCAAGTGGCTTAAAGCATGAGCAATGTGCCCAGAATGCCCCTGTGCGCCAGGGGCTGGGTCCCTTTGTCATTCGGTTTCGCCAGATTCTTCCTGACAGCTTCATCTAAAGCTGCCACCGGCCCTCTGTCATTCTATACCATGTTATTTTATTTTACTTCCTTCATGTCACTTCTTGTAACCCAACTTCATCTTTGACGTCTTTACTGCCTATGTCCCCCTGTCGTGTCAATCCCAGGAGAGGGAAACCCTGGCCCCTGTACCCAGCATTGGCAAACTATGGCCACAGGTCAGATGGAGATGTCCACTCGCTGTTTTTATGTGGCCTAAGCACTAGGAATGGTTGAAAATCATCAAGATTTTGTGACACATGGAAATTACATGAAACTTGAGTTCAATGTCCTGAGAGAATGCTTTTCTGAAACACCAACATGTCCTTTCACTGATGGGTGGTTGGTGGCTACTTCCACACTATGTATAGAGATAGAACTGAGTGACAGACTATAGCACAGGCAAAGACTGTGTCGAAAAAGCTGAACATGTTTACTGTCGTGCACTTGACACAGAAGTAACTTTGCTGAGCCCCCTGCATACCCAACATACACCTGGAGTTAATCCGTAAGTGCTCAGTGAATGAGGAAGATTGAAAGGCAGAGCTTGCTAAGAGTCACTTCCCAGTATCCCTTCTGTACTGCTGATCAACACAAATGAGCAATTACTCAAAATTAATTGTGCCCCCATGTGCCTGAACAGCCACATGGTCCAGGGGGACATCGGGTACAGGTGGGGTCTGCTTGGAAGCTTTACTCAATCTTCCTGCCTCCCTCTGTCCCACCCTTCCTTCCTCCTTCCTCCTTCTCTTCCTTCTTCCCTCTGGTAGTGGAGATTGAACTCAGGGCCTCTGCCCTAAGCTACGTCCCTTGTTCTTTTTTTATTTTGAAATAGAGTCTCATTAATTTGGTAAATTGCCCAGACTGGGCTTGAACTTTCAGTCCTCCAGCCTCAACTGAGTAACAGATTGAAATGGGAAGGAAGAGGACAGCTAAAAGTGGCTGGGAAATGAGGCATGAGAAGATTCCAGAATGAGTCTTGGAGCTCCACCGTGTGAACTTCCTGCGAGAGTTCAGCAAGTTTTCGATGGGATGACATGGGTGTGATGTAAGCTGAGAAACAGGAAAAAGAGACAATCATCCTTAAGAGCTTGCTCGTGTGCTTCCTCATGGCAACCTGCCCTACACCCCTGTACTGTGTGCTTTGTATTTTATGTTTTCTTTTCTTTTTAACTCTAAATCTTTGCCACCGTTTAAGCTTGTTTTGTTCATATATTTCTCTGGAACAGAAAAGGCCTGGAAATAATCTCTTAAAGGAGACTCCAGCATCCTAGAATCTTGTTATAGGGTTACAGGTGTGCACTTTTGAAGCATAGTAGTACATACCTGCAATCCTAGCTATTGGGGAGGCTGAGACAGGAGGATCGTGAGTTCAAGTTCCATTTTTGACAACTTAGGCAGGTCTATCTCAAAAAAAAATTATCTAAAAGAAATAACCAAGTTTCATGTCAGGAAATGTCATTGTGTCATTTCAGTTTCTAGATATCAGATACTTTAGGTTTTCTTTTACTGTACTATTTTCTCTAACTGGACTCTCTCCCCTTCTGATTTTTATCAATAATCAGACTAAAGATTGAACTCTGGATTTTTACTAACCTCAATGCAGCTAAGCTCTCTTCTAAAGATGTCAGCCTCTTAATCCTCTTAATACAGAGGCCCATGTAACCGGGAGAATACATTCAAAAGAGTCCTCAGTACAAAAAGACAGTCTGAAAATAACAAGGGAGAAAATGTCCTGAGCGAATCTGCACACAGACAAAGTTGCTAGGGAAACACGCGGCTCCTTGCAAACTGCCAGCACCGGCACATTTCTAAAGAATTGACAACAACTGACCTTTGTGTCCTCTTTTCCTCTCTGTCTTTTACCAGGCACACAAGAGCCTTGTGGCTTGAATGATGCTTTTGATAGGCAGATTTTCAGATTCCGCGCTGTCTGCCTGGATGGGGGGGAGTCTTGGTTTCCGGCTCTGCTCAGAGCTGGAAAATCTTTCATGAGCTTCACCTCCATTATGACCCAGTGCATGCAATTGAAAGGTACATTTTCACATCAGAATTCAGCTTCTGTGGTCCTGAGGAGAAAAATGACATATTTTGTTGCATTATTTAAATATTCCTGCTGAACACCAAATTAAAAATATCCATTAAAGGTTTATTTGATATCTTCCTAATTATTGCCCATTGCGCATTTGACAAATTATTTACACATTTTAATAATTGTGACTTTCTTTGGAAGTGACACAAAAACAATTACTTTTTCGGAGTTCCACTGTGTGTATGCTTTTGAAACTACATAGCCATTAAAAACAGTCTGTCGAATTAAAGGTTGGGCAATTAATTAAGTGCAAATTCTGTAAAACTGGACCAAGGAGAAAATTCATCAAACCTATGAAATATGACCTATCTTGTCCAAAAGACAAATATGTTTAAACAAAAGATGAAAATTGATGACAAAATTATGGGTAGCAAAATGCACACAGAGCAAATATAAGACAGCTGTACTTGGTTTCAGCATGGTGAGTTTACCCTTCCAGAATTTATGATTCATTAACTTCACTGGCTTGGAAAAGTTTTTGTAGTTAATCTCTAAAGTACTGTATCTGGGATAATGCAAGTTCTCAAGCAGAGCTGAGAAGGCCAGAGGAAGGTAACTGAAGGCAACCCAAGGTGGGATGGTAGGCCTCCCTGGGACGACGGAAACTCAGGTAGCACATGGACACCACTTCCTGTGGCTTCTCTCCTTTTGGAATTACTGACACTACTCGCTTTCAGGTCTTTAGTATCAGAAGCTTGATTCCACTTCTATCTAGAGAGGACCCTGCTGGATGAAAGCCCTATGTGAGTTTAGAGTAGGTAGCAGGGGCCACCGGAAGTCAGGACAGCGGTTTCCGGGGCTGTATGCGCCGCAGATGCTGGATGAGTGCATTATGAACTCTGGCTGAGCGCTCAGGTGCTCGGGCCCACAAATCAGCATCCGCGTTGGCGCATAGTGGGTGGAAGAAGGGAGGTGGATGTGCGGACTATGGGGATTGTTCGGGATACAAGGCTGTTATTTCCATATTAAAATGTAATGGTCTCATTAAAGTTAAAACCACTGTTAAACTTGATTGAGTAAATTAGTTAATTAACCATAGCATCCAGCACGTGCCTCCGGGGCATTCCTCTATCCTCCAGCTGCACAGCAAGTACGGGCTCAGCGTGCAGGATCTTATCCAGGCCAGTCTGAGAACACTCATCTTTGACCTATTGCGCACTCCTAAAAAAAGGGGAAGTCAAAAGCTACAAGGTGAAGATGTTACCTGGTGTTAAAGGAAAATGGAAATAGCCGACTGATGAAAGAAATAGATTTATTTTTAAGCTGAAATCTCTGAAGGTTTTATTTTAAAAAACACCCGATAAGCAGTTTGTGGAGTGACTGCTTCGGCCAGCTTGATAAAACCCTTTCTTTTTCTTGCATATTCTGCTTTTTGTGTCTTCTATTTGCTTGAATATTCAAAGACCACTGTGAGGTTGGTTGAAATTTTTCCAAAGGACTTTCAGGACATAGTAGGGAGGAAAGTGACGAAGATTCAGGAAGCATCTCCCATTTGGCTGCCCAATGTGTGGTTGTGCAAGTCCATGAAATTGGCTTCCCCTGCCACAGCTAGCCAGCCCCACTGCTCTTGAAAGTCCCAGTGCCAGAGAGGGTATTGTAGTGACTGTGAATACAAAGATAACAATGCTGTCTCTCATAGGGGTCTCACAATGGTGAAATACATGAATACATGTGAGTGAGATGTGTAGGTGAGTCAGCGTGTGGTGAGCATGGAGTGAGAGCTGATGAGAATCATTACTGAGCACGGAGAAAGCGAGAAGGGCCTGCAGTTGTTGCAGCCAGAGGCCTGGTCAGCAGACAGCCTCCCAGACAGGCTTTCTGGTGGACGCTGGGTCCCCTTCTGGGAGCCAGGTACCACCAAACACAGAGGAGCAGGAAAGACTTTTAAGTTTTAGAAAGATTTTCATCTACTTTTCTCTAATCCAGCCCACTTTTCTAATTAAAGTCCAGAGTGGAGGGTGGGGCTAGAGTCTCCCTGATGCTTGTGTAAGGTTTGGAACTCAGAAAATTATGTCCTGTCTTGTAAGTCCTATCTGCAGAAATATCAAAACAGAACTTGAGCAATGAATTGGAACTTGAAAACAGCTGGGGTAATTTTTTTAAAAATCCCTATTGAGTGTGCTGCAGATGTTGACACATACTGTGAAAATATATTTATATAGTTTATGGCTGTGGGATAATTCCTTCTCTCCTAAGGAGAACTTGAGGTACTTACAAAGAAGTAATTTTTGGGGGAAGTTAGGGCAGGGAACATAGTAAAAGACTGAAAAAGTGACACAGAGAAGAGAGAAAAGCCATAAGCACTGAAAAGCTATATAACTATGTAAAGCAACTTATAAAAAGTAAGCCATGTCGGGCCAGTAATTTTCCAAAAGTATTAGTCTGGAAGAAAATCCAGATACCAAGTTTGTTCCTACAATGACCCTCTGGGCAACTGTAAAAAATGGCAGCATTTACTGGGCCCTGATGTATTGGTTTGGAAAAGTCAGTTTTAGGCTACTGTACGAATTCACTTTCATAATGAAGGTAATGGAGATGCCACAGCTTTCTCTGTTGTAGAGATGAGATGAAGGTGCTGAGAGGCTGATAGCAAGGCTGTCAGATGGGTTACTGGGTTAGTAAGAGGTAGTGTTGGAACCTGAGAGGACAGTTTGAGATCGGAGTCCTTCGCCTTCTCAATCTGCCACCTGCCTTTGCCAGTTCCGGTTCCAGCTCTGCAAGGGGCACAACCTTTGTGTACCAGCATGAGTGGCTTTTGAGTGTGACCCAGGAGTTAGGCAGCCTGGAGTTTTAATCCTAGCTCCTTAATTATGATGTGCATGATCTTAGAAAACATTACAGAACCTTTCTGAGCTTTGTATCCTCATGGAGATGTAACAGCTTCTTGGTGCAGGAAGACAGTAGCTTGCTTTGCCCAAATCCTTATGGCCTACCTGGTCGATGCTCCGCTGATCAGAGGGCAGTCCCACTCCTTCTGAAGCTGTTCCCTTCAAGGACTTCTTGTGGTTTTTCTGGCAGCAGAAGCCAGTTCTATCTGCACAGGGAGAAGCAGCCAGTACCTGACGTGATGCTGCAGGAACCACCCTCTGGTGATGACTGGGTGGGCATATGCTCCCACCGCTGCTTCCAGGGACGACGCTATGTTCCACGTGGTCCCAGAGGGTCCTCGGTTGGGTGGACTTCCAGACCCCTCACTGGTACTCAGCTTGTTACCACACTGCTGCTTGCATTCCTCCTTCCCCAAGTCCCTTTCTCAGTCCTTCAGTAAGAAGCATTAAGTTCTTGGCCTAACTTCACTAAGTTTCTGGCCTAACTTCCTAAAGAAAGAACTTCTTTTTCCATTTAAATGGCTCTTTTGAGGAGAATTCAAAGACGTCAACTCTCAGGGTTTGTGAGAATTCAATGATCTGATGTATGTCAACAGTGCCATATTTGGCACAGAGCAGATACTCAAATAACCATCAACTTATTGTGTATATATTCATTCTAACAACATGTGAAACAACTGTAATTAAGGAGCTGCTGAGAAGAGTGAGATTCCATCAATTTCTGATGGCTTCTTACGTTACCCTTCTTTCCGACCTGCTCCACATCCAGGGAAGCTGACTGGGTGACCCTGGGTTAGCGTCAGCAAGAAGTTTTGGGGACATGAGGGAGTCCTTCCGTGGACCCTTCTGCCATCATGCACAGCAGAGTGGCATTGGATGTGCTTGGGCGTCTGCCCTGCATGGCCCAGAAAGCCTCATTAGACCAGTCATAAGCACGTACTTCTTGTAGGTGAAGTAAGTCTTGATGTCTCAACACAAGTTTGGGCTGAATCCATCGTTTCTGGGGTGTTGCTGCCCCAGAAACAGTTCTATTCTTTACCACAAGAACATGGGATTCCCTGAGGTAGTAGAAGCTTCAGGGGGGTTAGTACATTTGTGGTATTTATTTTAGGAGAAGTGCATACTACAGTGGAGGGTTCAGGGAGAGGGCCTGAGCTCAGGGTCGAGGTTTGAAGAGACAAACCCATGAGGGGTCCTCAGGTTGAGGCAGAAATCAGACGCTCTTCTTTTCCCAACAGCAAGAATATAGAGGCCTGGGGTTTATGCTTAACCCTTAATTCATGGAAAATGCTTCCCTTTTAAATTTACAATACACTGGACATAGTTGTGGACTGGATTCTGATGAATTCATATTCTAAGGCACAATCTATATAATCTCTTATGGGCCAAAAATGTATTTGAGACTGAGGACAGTGAATAGGCTAGAAATGTTGATCCTCAAAGAGGTCATGAAGACATGGACACACTAAGTTTATATCCCATTGGTTGTAGAACAAAAATCTTAATTTCGATTTTCCTGATTTTGGAGTAATCAGCCCAGATCCAAAGCATCGAACCAGAATTATGTAACTTCGCTCTTCGCTTCTCCAGTTCTCTATTTATAACAGTCAAGTGTTGGCACGTACGTGAAGATTTAAAGTGAAGTCTGCTTGCCTCATGATTATGTGGTGTTTAATTTTTACCTTTAATTTAAAGATTAATTTAAAGATTTCCTCACAGTAACATCCTAGTGGGTAATGAGGGGAAACTCTCAGAATCTTAATTTCACTTTCTAGATTGGTTTAGACACTAAAAGTTCTCCTTAGTATAAACATTTGAATCTGAATGGTACTCAAAGTCAAGAACACTATGCAGGTAGTTGCTGGAAACATTATATAGCTTTATGATTACATATTTATATAGATATACATATATATACATATTTATAATTTATGAGTAAAATTAGAATATTATGAATAGATTTTTTAAATTTTTTTTTTTTTTTTTTTTGAGACAGGGTCTTGCTTTGTGGTTCAGGCTGTCCCTGAGCTCAGCCTCAAACTCACATCACAATCCTCCTGCCTCTGCCTCCCGAGTGCTGGGATTACAGGCGTGAGCCACCACGCCCAGCACTGTGGTATGTGGTACTGGTTGCTGCTGGGTGTGGGTCTCCACACCCAGTATTGTTATGTGGTTACCGGGGAATCGAACCCCGGGCCCTTGCGCTTGCAAGACAGGCGCTGGAACCACTGAGCTAACTCCCCGGCCCATGAATGAAGTTATTTCTATTGGAAAGGGAAAAGCATGGATTGGAAGAGAAGAAGCAACGTACCACCCGACGGACAGCGAGTGTCTGCTGCCCACACTCTCGGTCCTCAGCTTCCCCCTCAGCCCAGGGCTCCCAGTCCCGTAGCTGGGACCCTCAGTGGGAGGACTAATCTCGTCACAGGTGTGCTGGCTCTCCACTTGGGTGGTCTTGGAGGGTACGTGTCAGCTTCTGGCCACTCCTGCCGGAGACCCCTGAGCCCCAGTCGCCATCCCCTTGACTTGCTCGTCCACGCTCCCTCAAGGGAAGACCCCCCAACTTTGTCTTCTACCTTCTTCAGACCCTTCATGACACTTCTTGGGTGCCCCTTCCATTCACTTCATTTTGGGGTCTGTGTCTGGGCACCCAACCTGAGGACCTTCCAGGGACGAACTGTTCGTTGTTCCCACTTTGCATACGTCCCTCCCCCACCCACTGCAGTGTCCCCGCTCTCCTTTGTGCTGTGTATTTTTAACACTAACCGTGTTTTCACCCTGGAGGGTGCTAGAAGCCTCTTGTCAAGTAGGCTCTACCAAGAGAGACGGCAGGAATAAATGTTGAGTTTAACTTGTGTGAATTCAGCTGTACACAGGGCTTTACAAAGTGAGAGAAAGAAACCATTATTAAAATGGGCTGTCGTCTCTTCAGTCCACACAGACCCTAGCTGGGGTGCAGAGTGAGCACAGAGCAGGAGAGTTCTCCGTGAGCTTCAGGGTGTCTGCGCCCCTCCCAGGAGCGCCTCTCACGCTGAGTGCGATTCTCACATTGCAAGATTCACTCTGGTTCCATTTTTCACATGATGTGGTTCCTAATACAAGTGATGCTAGGTGCTGCACTGAAGGAGCAAGAAAAACCTGGCTCGAGAGACTTACTAAAAATAGTAGGTCACTCTACATTAGGGAGGGGCTTTTTTAGGGATCTTGAAGGATAATTATTCTCTGTGTAATCCTTGCCTGGCTCTGATTTCAACCTGAGCCTCGTAAGACATGAGTGCACTCTCATGACAAGGAGCCAGTGGGGCTCTGTGGAAGAGACGGGCTGCGAGGTGTTGTGGGGACAAAGAGACAGAACCAGTGCAAGCTGCTTAGAGCGGGAAGGGTCCTCAGCCGTGTCCTGCTGTTTGGGGGGAAGACAATAAACACAGCTCTTACAATTCAGCCGTAAAACCATCCACTTCCCTTTCCTTATACAAGACCAAGATACTGTGGCTTTCACTTTTAGCTGCGTAGATAATTCATACAATACTGTGCAAGTCTTTGGGAAAAGTCAACCTAGATTGACTCTGTCTGATATTTTCTAGTGACATCTGATATTTGGACGAAATGACTCAGCAGAGAGTTTTTTCCTACAGGATTATTTTGGCTCCAGAAGACCCACTGAGTGAAGCCCACACAGGAGTAGGGAATCTCCTGAGATGAGACATTCCTGAGATGTGTTTGGGGCCGTGGCTATCACAGAGAGTGGAGGGGAATCCAGGAGAGATGGGGGTGAGGAGAGAAGGAAAGGAAGTTGGCAAAAGCCTCTCAGGGCAGCTGCAGGGTGTCAGCCAGGCAGGTGCCCACAGCTGCCCACGCACAACCCTCCCGTGTCACAGCCCTGCCCGTCTTCTGTCCCTGCTCCTCTCCGATCTTGGCTAGGGCTGCCCTCCGGTGTGACTAGTGGTCTCTTTGGGGACGTCAGAGTGCAGCATCAGGGTTGTGGGTCTGCACTGCTGCACCGTCAGAGACCTGAGAGGGCCACTTCCATGGCTACCGCCATCAGGACTCCCTGACGTGTGTGACATGTATGTACCCAGAGGGCCCTCAGAAGGGCGTAGGCAGCACACTGCTCTGTTGATCATGAGTGTCACCTTTAATGCTGCTCAGTGAAGGGGAGAAGCCCTGGTTGGTTGTGTTCCACTGTGATTCTACATTTAATAATGGAGGTATCTCAGGCTGACCACAAACTCTGGATAAAATGGAAAAGTCTTGTTTATCTTCATGTGCATTTATCATTATAGGTATTTCAATTGGCTTCTATTTTCACCTAATGATGTTGATTTTCCATTTATGCTGCTCAGTTCTTTTCAAATAAACTGAGTTAAGTCTGTGGGTGAGAATCAATGTGAAGAAAAGAGAAAGCTCAGAAGTATGGAGAGCAGGTGGCCGTGGGAAAGGCTGTGACAAACTTTTGCAAGAAGTGGAGTTTGTGAAACTCTGACTCAGGTCATCAGAAAGTAGCGCGCGTGGGCCGCGCTGTCTCGCTTGTCACAGAGAACAGCCTGCCCCACCACACTACTGTGAGTTATACCTTCTCCTGTGGATGGGGTCACTCAGAGGACTGTCCGATTTTACAGCCTTTCTGTGATTTTTCAGTAGAAAATGCTGTACTTTCTGGTATTCATCCTTACACAAATCCCGGAGGACAAGTCTAGCTCGCCTTGAGTTCTATGGGGGATAAAAAGTATTGTCTCTGAATGAAGGTGGATCCTTTTTCCTGTCAGAAAAAGACAAAGAGACCCGTCCTTATGCTGGCCTTACCATTTAGAATCCTTAGGGCTGAAATTTACTGTTTTTATGGCCTTATCTGTTCCAACCTGGTGCCCCAGAGCACGTCTCTTCCTGGTTCTTTCGGAGGACTTTTTTTTTTTTTTTGTAATTTAAAGAGATCTTTAAATATTTCAGATCCTGCTGGATTCTCTGGGGACTGGCTCCATCTGTCTGGATCAGATGAGGTCCATGGTGTGCGGCTACCACGAGCTGAGTTGTACTGCCGGCAGTTAGCAGCTCTCGAGTGGTGGTGGCTGATCAATAGCCAAGGCCAACTCCACGTTTATGCTCGGCATCCATCTCAAGTTGGAGCTGAGAGGAATCTTCTCTATCCTCCTTGAGAGCCGATGGCTGACACATCCTGCACTACCTGGCTGGTCACGGTTGTTCTGACAAAAGAACATGGCTATTGACTGATTTTCTTTTATAAATATAATTGAAGTAACATATATTGTATCTCTTTTGCTTGGCTAAGTGATTTCATCAGCTAAAACTCTTTCTTTCTCTCTTTCTTTCTTTCTTTCTTTCTTTCTTTCTTTCTTTCTTTCTTTCTTTCTTTCTTTCTTTCTCCTTTTGTAGTTCTGGGGATTGAACCTAGGCCCCTTATACTGAGCCATATCCATAGACTTTTAGAAACATTTTTTGTTCTGAGACAGTGTCTGGGTAGGTTGTCTAGGTTGGGCTTGACCTTGAGATCTTCATGCCTCAGCATCTGTGTGCTGGGATTATAGTTATGCAACCCAGTGCCCAAGTGAAGTGAGTCTTTTGATGGTGTTAATCTTGAATGGGCAGCAACTCCACCATTTCTCTGCCAGGAGAGGAAGTGCAGCATTGTAAAGAGCCCACACACTGCCGCCCTGCCATTCCTCACACGAGATTCACGGAGACCTTGGCATCTCGAAGGCCCTCTGAGACGGCCTACCTAGAGTGAGTTTGTCCAATGTGGCTAGATGTTGGTCACTGTTCTTTGCTGTGACTGGCACCTCATGTTGCTGATCTTTTTTAACTGACCCTGGACAAGGTCCTTTATTCCCACAATGCATCATTAAAATGATATTCTTGTTTTTAGCAGGGTTGTGCTGTTGGTTTGGGATGAATGAAAGGAAATTTTGACCCAAGAGAGAAAGTTGCTTCAAATTATTAAGAGCACTTAACAGATAGTTTTTTTTTTAAAATGGCTGACTCGTGTGTTTTTGTGCCCAGAATCAAAGGTAGGATTGAAATATAGGGTGAATGTTTAAATAACAAATACACTATAGTAGAAGACACAATGCCGTCCATATCCCTCACAACATTCTTCTTTGGTTCAGACATTTCTTGCTACTTTTTGAAGGAAATGAGGAAGTTCTCTTTCATGTCTAGGAGGTGTGGTAAAAATTAAGCTGACATTTATGTTGCTACCAAGTACCATCCCATGGGGAGACAGGTTCATAAAGATATGATGGTGTGTTCTTCTCCACCTTATTCACTGGGCTTACTCTGGCACTGAGCTCTCCCCCAATGTCAAAATCACCACTAAAGCCAAACATTTTGAATCATTTTAGCACTCTGAGGCAGCCAGCACAGTGCAACCAAAGACAGGAAAGGTAGCTTCTGGGGCTGCTTCAGAAAGTGGTGAGGATGTTGGAATAAGAGTGTTCGAAATGAGGGAAGTATTTTGAGGGAGATTAATGACAGTATGTCTTTTATGATATTAATTTAAAAAAATAAACACTTGCAGGGGCCGGGGAGTTAGCTCAGTGGTTCTGGCGCCTGTCTTGCAAGCGCAAGGGCCCGGGTTCGATTCCCCGGTAACCACATACCATACTGGGCATGGAGACTCACGCCCAGCAGCAACCAGTACCACATACCACAGTGCCGGGCGTGGTGGCTCACGCCTGTAATCCCAGCACTCGGGAGGCAGAGGCAGGAGGATTGCT
>PVIR01001383.1:47903-92411 GCA_004026965.1 Petromus typicus | reverse complement strand
TAAATAAACACTTGCAGCAGTTTTCAGTCGTGCTTTATAAACCATGGTCCAGGGCAGAGTCTCAGGAGGTTCTCAGGGAGTGAAAAGGATTCAATATGTCGTCACTGATCTTAGAAATTTAGAAATCTTTGTCTGCGTGTGGACTTTGCTACTGCTGGGCACTCTGGCCTCCTGCATAGTGCTAAGGATCCTTGTCCATTCTTTATGCCCTGGCTTTTGTTTTCTCTCTCAGATTTTTCTCCTCCAGTCTCTAGAGTTGTCAATAAAGAATCCTCAAAATGTCTTTTTCCCTCTTTGAGTGAAAAACAAATTTAATCCTTTTTCACATTTCACTCTTGTCCTCCCTACTCTTACCTCACAGGCCTGTTTCTCTACTTAAAGGACCTCATCAAGAGGACATCTACATCTTAGAGAGGAATCATGTCAAATCTTTTGAAAGGAGAAGTGGTTGCTGCCAGTGCTTACCTTCAATATTTCTTATCTTTTTGTCAAAATATGTTTTAACATAAAGGCTTTGGGTCAAAATTTTTCTTTTTACACTAGGTAAATTTATTAATAAGGGGTTGAGTATTTAGCTCAGTGGTTCCAGCATCTGCCTGGCAAGTGAAAGGTCCCAAGTTCAATTCTGGGTAACCACATCCTTCAGTGCCAGGTGTGGTGGCTCATGCTTGTAATCCCAGCATTTGAGAAGCAAAGGGAGGAGGATTGCTATGAGTTCCAGGCTCGCCTGGGCTACATAGTGAGCTCAGGGCCAGCCTGAACTACAAAGTGAGATGCTGCCTCAAAAAAATTATTAATCAGTGATTTATTCCTTTTTATTGCTGAATGATATGTATTGTAGGTAGATTTTGCTTATTCAGTCAACGCGATATGTGTTTGGTTCTTTTCTCTGGCTATTGTGAATGATACAGTTTTTATTTCTTGTAATAAAATTACTGGACTGCATGATACGTCTTCATAACAGACTATATGGTCTGTTTCCCACATGACTGTATCACTTTACATTGATTTCAGCAGTGTATGAGGGCTCCTACTTGTTCTGTTTCCTCACCAACACTTGGGATTGTCAATTAGTTTTACTTCAGCTATTTTGGTGGATCTGTGAGGGGATCTTATTTGGATTTTAATTGGTGCTTCTTTTATGACCAGTGGTGTTGGATATTGTTTTATGTGTTTGTTGCTCATTTGGGTGAATGTGTACATATACACAAGGGAGCATGCATACATGTATTTTGACCTATTCAAATCTTTCATCTATTTGTTTGTTTGTCATATTATCATGCTATTCTTTGTAGATTCTGAATCAAATTCCTCTGCAAGATGTCTAATGTGCAATATTTTTATCTAATACTTTATTCTGTTTTCTTAGGGTTTGTTTTAGTCTTTTTATAGTGTTCTGAAATAAATGTTTAAATAATTAATTTTAGTTCTTTTCTCTTCTTTACTGGAATCATTTATAGCTACCTGCTTCTCTAGAAGCTCAGTTGTAGCATTATTTCACAAATTTTGATATGTTGTGTTTTAATTAATGATCTCTAGTTGTATTCTACTAGGGTCAGAGACATATTATGCATTACTTAAATCCTTTTTACTGAGACTTTGTACAATAAACTATATTTTAGAGTAGTATTAAATTAATAGACAAATTTAGAAGGTAATAGAATTCTTATAAACCTATACCCAGTTCACTTTGTTTATTAACATTGTACATTAGTGTGATACAATCATTAGTTAATGAACATTAGCACAATATTAGTAACTAATGCTCATTATAATTAAATCAATTAATTTTTACTCACTGTCTTTTTTTCTGTTCTCAAATGCCTTCCAGGAGAGCACATTTTATTTAGTCAGTGTGTCTTTCAAGGTCCTCTGAGCGATGTCAGTTTCTCAGACTTTATTTTGATGACTGGAAAGTTTTAAAAAGACTGGTCAGGTGTGTTATAGATACTCCTCTATTACAACTTGTCTGACATTTTTAAAATGATAAGACAGGGCTCCAAGCCACTAGAGGAACGTGACAGTGATAAAGTGCCATTTTCATGTTATATCAACAGTGTATGGCACCAACGTGATTTGTGACTGTATATTGATCCCGGTCAACCAGTTGAGGTAGTTCATCAGGGATCACTGGAAAGATGTTTTTTGTGCTCTTTGGAAATAAACCACAGTGCAGAGTCTACAGCTAATGAATAGGGTGCTAGTTTTTCTAGATATAAAAATTTTGGTTACATACTTTGTTCCTTTCTGCTCTTCATTCCAATATCATCCAGCCTCCACTGTTTCTGCAGTAAATCAGCAGATCACCTCAACTTTGTTCCTCTGATGTAATATGATTTTCTCTGGCTGCTTTTGAGATTCCTTTGCATTTCAGGTAAACCTTCTAAGTGGAGAAAATGCTTTCTTTTCTTCCAAAGACCAGATTTCTACACCACCAGTAGAAAGGGGCAGTAGTGATAAGAGTGAAAATGATGTGAACTCTAAGGCACATTTATAAATGTCACCAAAAGCAGTGCTAAATACTGTCACTAAGTGGTATTGTGGTTTAATTTGACTCCTTAATGACTTCACTGGACTCTGCTGGACATGTAGCAGGAAAATGGGAGAAACTGTTACTGGTTCACAACTCCAGAATCATCTTTTCTTTCTCTGATTTTGGAGAGATTCTGTTGGTCTTTTGCAGAAGCTTGACTAAACTTTGATTTTGGTGTCTAGCTCCTGGCTTCTTCTAAATTGATATGATCTTAATATATACAGAAGGGCTTCACCATTGTATAAAATTGGGGGAAACAAAAGACTATTATTTCTAGAATATTCTTGCTGTCAGTTCAAACCCATTATCATGATTTTCTTGTGTATAATATATGCTGGCTCTATTATATCCCTTTATGTCTAAAGATGTCAATAAGCAAGATCGTGAAAACATTTTGGTGAAATTAGGGTGAGGACACAACAGAATTTTATTAGGATCCAGCAAAGACAGCAGACTAATTTGATGGAAAATCTGCTTCATCTCAGGTGTCGTAATAGATACTTTATTTCTTTTTTAATCTTTACAACATGTTTTTTCTACTGGCCAATATCTATTCTTTGCTTTGCACCTTATTTACCCTTTGGGTTTCTCACAAAAGAGAGACAATATGATAGTTAAATTTGTGTGCTGGGTTTATTTCACTTAATATTATGGTCCTAACATAATGAAAAAGGGAGCACATGGGGAGGGAGAGGGAGGGAAGGAAATAAAAGGATTTAAGAAAGAGAATGAAAAGGAAAAGTCGAGACAAAGCTTTTTTAGGTGAGGGAGGGGAAAGAGTGATGAGGAGAGGAAGAAAATGGTAAAAAATTAAGACATATTATGTACAGGTGCCAAATTCCTATGATGAATGCGACCATTCTGTATGGGAAATATGCACGAATGCAAACAATTTTAAAGATCCATACAATAATCCTCCAATTTAAATGTTAATATACTAATTTTATCTTTGGCATTACTCTCAGTGGAATGAATTTTTTCTTTACTCTTTTATAGTCAAGTGACTCTAGCTTCTTCGCTAAGGTTGTAGATGGCAGTGAAAAGAGGCATCTCAAGATTTAGGCCCTACATATCCTTTTGTTTCTCTGGCCAGTTTTGTTGGATAGTGATCACATGACCCAATTTGATCACACCAAAGTCGGACTTGAGATTTTTGTTTCAATTGCTGAATGAGGAGAAATTTTATTTTTCTGCTACATTTGAATGTTGGAGGATATTGTCATTTGGGTTTGGAAGGTGATCTTGCCACTACACCAATCCTGGGGAAGAAAGCATGTCTAAGGTCACAGCGAGGTGGAACAAATTTGGTCTAAGAGAAACTGTTTCACTCCTTAATTAACCCATACTTAACACGGGGTGTATTAGCACTTTTTAGTTATATTGGACAACAGATTATCCTTTTCTTTAAGTCAGCCTGAGCAAGATTTTCTCTTGCAGCTAACTCTGACTGGCCTAACTTTCTCATTCTTCCATTGAACCTATTTCAAGGAAGCCTTCTTTGAAAAGTGAGTTAGTTGAGATTAAGACAGTATGCTTTATTCCTTTAATTTGACAGCTTAAGGACCAAGCGTTCTTTGATCAATAGTCTGGTCCTTTCTGTGAGCTTTACTTTTGGAGGATTAAATTAGTTCCCCTTAAGTATATTAAATTATATCTTCCATTTGGTATAAAATTCTTTGATTCTGGGAAACCTTTATTTCAGACTAAAGTGTGAAGATCTCTGATATTTAATAGAAGTCAATAGTTTGAGTTTTGAAGATGTATAAATATATACATATACATATATATGTATATGTATATATTTAAAAACTGGTTCTATGACTTATAGGTTAGATTACTAAAAGAAAAGTCTTAACATGCTTAGATTTTAATATTCTTTTCAAAGGGGTATACAATTCATAGGCTGTTTGTCAGAATTAAGTAACACTCAGTAGTGGGCTGGGGATTTAGCTCAGCGGTTCTGGCACCTGTCTTACAAGCACAAGGACCTGGGTTTGATCCTCGGTAACCACATACAATACTGGGTGTGGAGACTCACGCCCAGCAGCAATCAGTACCACATACCACAGTGCCGGGTGTGGTGGCTCACGCCTATAATCCCAGCACTCGGAAGGCAGAGGCAGGAGGATTGCTGTGTTGTGAGTTTGAGGCTGAGCTCAGGGCCAGCCTGAACTACAAAGTGAGACCCTGTCTCAAAAACCTAAAAAAAAAAAAAAAAAAGTAACACTTAATAGTAACTGCCATTATTTATTATTCTTTCCAAATGGCATCTTTATATTAAAATATAATTTCCAAAAATGTGTTTGGTGAAAAAGAGTCCTATAAAATGTCCTCACTAAACAATTTTGTAGTCACATTCCTTTAGGAAATATGTATGCTTTATTTCCCCCTATTTTCTAGGCACATTAGCATATTAAAAACCCTAAAATATTCTCTAATAAATTTGCTTAAATGTGTTGGTTCAACATCCAACATATATTTGATTACATGTACATTTTTCTTTTTGAGGTGTGCAATGATTAACATATTAACGAGAGTTGAAATCTTTAAATTATGATTCTAGGAATCTATCAATTGGAAAGGATGATTTCTCTTTGGTTGTCAGGTATTCCCGAGTGTCAGTGCTTATTTACCACTCAGAAAGTCTTATTTATCCAGAATTAAGATTAGATCAGCGATTGAAAAACTATGGGCTATTGTCTAGATGCCTGCTTTTATAAATAAAGATTTATTAGCATGTAGCAGATCCTTTCATTTCTGTATGGTCCATAGCTGCTTTAATACTACCGAGCTGAGTGGCAAAGACTCTGGCTAAAATATTTATTCTTCAACTGTATAGGAAAGTTTATTGATCACTGGCCTGATAACAAAGTTCCACCTGTAAGAATTAAATGAATTAAATTAAATTTACCAAACTAGGTAAAGTAGAATTTAAAAAACTTTCATCTTAGTAAGTTTCTGTTTTTCTAGTTCACGAAGAAGATGCTCTTCAGTCACCCTGACTGTAGGAAAGATGCAAAAGCCTGCAGCTATGTAACTCAGAGGGAGTGAGAGGGGGAAAGTCTGAGAAGACAGAGATTTCTATCTCCTAGAAACCGACTTTCCCTTTAGCCTCTTGGTCCTAAATCTGAACACATGACACTGCTCCCGGGAGTGACACGTTTGCCCTGCTTTCCTAGGAAATGTCGCTGAACTCCCTCCCTGTGGTGCCAAGTTGTACCACTGTAGAACAAGTGACTTGATTGGAGGTGAAGTTGAACATTTCTGGTGTTTTCTAAGCTTTACAGCCCAAGGGTCCTTTCTTGCCCATGATTTTGGTTTCCTCAGTTTTGGTTATCTCTTGTCAATTGTGGCCTGAAATATAAAGGAAATGCATAGCAATAAGCAATTCATAAGTTTTGAATAAACTTGATTCTAATGTATTGTTATCTTTGTTCTGTTTTTAATTTACTGTTCTTAATCTAATAAGCTTAATTTATATATGTATATATATATAAAACCCTTTGTCATAGGTACTTATGTATGGGAAAAGGCATCTCGAAAGTTCATCACTGTAGTTTTAGGCATCTCTCTGAGGGCTTAGAGTAGAGTAGAGGGGCCGCCATAATTCCTGCTGAGGAGGAACTGGAGTAGTTGAACCACTGGGAGAAACTAAACAGAAGTGGTTGAGCGGCTCGTATCTGCCTGTGGTCTTGAGTGCACGGCTGGTACCACAGCAGTGCCTTTCAGAGAAAAGCACAGGCCTATCTTCTCTTCTGTTTTTGGAAGACAGAAAGAAACCATGCCTTATCTTGCGAACTAGGAATCTTTGGTTTCACAGCAAACTTACTTGGGGAGGGGCAGAAGTTAATTTTAACCTCTCCTCTTTAAGAGTCTACATACAATTGACTGTAAGCCTGCTCCGTGCCATGCTCTAAGTGTAGCAGAGTGGAGAGCGATGCAGATTAGGCAAAGACTTGCCCTACTGGAGACTAAAAGTCTAATGGGTAAGACATGCGATTCTGATAGTCCTCAGATAACTAACCGATCATTATGTGTAGCACGTACTGTGTGAGTGTGAATGGTGCAGGGTTGTAGTGGTAGGTTTTGGGAGGAGTGCTTAGACACTCTGGTGAACTGGGCATGAAGATGCTACCTGATCCTGCAGGAAGTGACACAGGCAGATCTCCCTAAGAGAGGAGGGGGCGCTTCAGATCGAGAGAGCCAACAAGGGGAAGGTTTTTCATCTGGTGGCTCCACAGTGAAAAAAGCACTCATCTCAGATCCTGGGGACTGATCTTGATGCATTCTTGAGTTAGTTTAATTTCAAGTAGCTTTGCCATTCTTGACCCTAAACCTCTTATCTCTTAGATGACAGGAACAGTTTCAACATGATTGCTTTACAGAAAGCCATGGGAAAATTTGCTAATATTTTGATCAGAATCAATGGGAGAAAAATAGCTTCATGTTATATGAACACTGGCTCATTTGTTAAAATCTTGCATAAAGAGGCCAGATCAAATCTCAGTGGTTGCTCAAGCATATTTGGAAAGGGCTGTTCATAAAGGGGAAGGATGGAGTAGAATCCAAATAGAATTTAAATTGGAGTTCCACTCCCTGTTTTTCTAATTTCAGTCAAAAATGACAAATCTGAGATAATATTACTTCCATCTAAACTGCCGAGTGGAAGAAAAAATTCCCAGTGATATTTATGTAATTTATTGTGAGTTAAAAAATAAAAATAAATAAAACAAGATAAAATTCTTTTACTAAGCCATCTGCCCCAGATCTAACTGTACTAATTAAGTCTCCATGGATAAATATATTCACAAATGGTCATGTTTTGTCAAAGTCAAATACAGGGAAAAGACTTGTGTTCATGCACTGGAAAACCTGAGTTATTAAATAAGATCAGTGCTATGCCCTTTAAACTAGGATTCTATCTATCAATAAGTGTTTAATAAAATGTAAAGATGGAATATTATTTGAAGAGGAGCTACATCCCTAGTAATTCCATTTGAATCCTGCTATGTGAAATGCAAATTTTATAAATTCCAATCCATCAAATAGAAATTTTACTATAAAAGGTTTTCATGGAAATAATAGCTGTCAACTATCAATTAATGCACACAGTCCCATTTTCCTTAAGTACTGCATTGAACTTTAATGAAAGGTTACTTATTCTATCAAATTGCTTTATACTTTGCAAGATTAAACTTAACCAAAAATTAACATCAGTATTCCATGAAGAAAGCATGCAAACAAAATTCACCTAAATGACAGGGGAGACTAAATGTTTTTGTTGTACACTGAGAAATGCAAAGAATTCATTTTTTAAGCGAGTGCTATCAGGAAATTTAACCCATTCACCACAAGCCCCTCCTGATTTTTCTTAACTTCTTATCTCGAGCAGTATAGGAGCTGTGACCATCATTGTCACACACATCGGTAGAGCAAAGGCTTAGCTCAGCACCAGCCAGCTGGGGCGGGTTCCAGAGGTGAGATCAGCAGTTTGCACCCAGCATCTCCGCTGCAAGTTCCTGCTCTGTCACTCACTGGATGCACAACTGAATCTAGTTGCTTGGTTTTCCAGCCTTAAATCCTTCATCTATAACCTGAGGCAATAAGTGTACTTCTTGGATTGCTCTGGATAGTAGGGAGAAAGGTGTACAAACACAGGTTAGAAAACAGGAGATGTCCACTGAATGGCAGCTGTACTTACAATGACAGAATTGGCACAGGTAGGGGAGAGTACCAGTGTCCTTGCTCAGAAAGTGACCGCCCACCTGAACTGGACATGAAAACTGAATGAAGTTCTTAGTGGATCTTCATAGTATCATATGGCGACTTGCACAGCTAATAGGATACATGTGTGAGAATAAAGAGTGATTGATAGTAATGCGACAACCCAGACATGCTCTACCTATGCCCTTTGAAAACTCCCTACACAGTAGGTTAATCCCCACCAAATCATGTGCATATCCATGTGAAGTGGCATTAAGTGATGCTAAGTAACTGCTGTGAATACATCAGGCTCTTGAGATTTGGGTTGTTGGCTTGCTCTAGAACTACCTCATGAGATGTCCTTGGATGACCCTGCTTCATTCTAGACATCAGTGTCCCCTCTGTATAGTGTGGATGGACAGGTGCGGGTGAGCAAGTGTAAACAGCAAGACACAGCAGGAGGGGAACACATGTCCCTTCCTTGGGGACATGGTCTCCGAGGATCCAGCTGGCTGTTGTCCTGCAGAAATCTGGACCTCGTGCTGCTAGATCTGCAAGAAAAAGTACAAATCCAGACCTGGCAAAGAATTAAAATGATCCCTTTAAACACAATGCTACTCAAAGAAATCATGTGCACTGGAGGATCTGGTGTTTGGAGGTGCCCCTTTGGAACAATGAGCTAGATCTTTTCAGAAAGGCCTCTTCAGATCTGCAGTTTTACAATTTTAGAACAGTCTTTTTCTTTTTTTTGGTCTGACTCTGTGTCTTATATTCTTTAAAAAATGATTTATAAAACCCAAATAGTCTTTGGCATGAACGAAGCTTAAATTGACTGCTTTCTATCATGAAGTAATATTAACCAGAGCTGGTCAGATACTAAATATTTGTTTTAGGAATACACACACCCTCCACTTTGATCTGGGCTGAGCTCTAATCTTTGACCTGTCAGTTGCAGGATATAGCACTGGATAAATCATGCTCTCTTGAACAGATAGATGCCAGGGTGGCTGTATACAAATGGGACAACGTGTCAATGCACAGAGGAGTTCGGGTTACATCTACTCTAAACATCGACATTCCTCTGCCATGAGCCCATTTGCTGGTTAAGCAGTTACAGCTTTGGAAGGCTGGGTGCTTCTGTGCTTGATCAGATCCTAACGATTTCAGATGTTTGCAATTAATGAGCCATTAGATTAATTAGTGGAGGACCATAAGAATGGTTTAAGAATCGGGTCAGAACCACAGGCAAGCTATTGCCTACAGAGACAGTGATCACCCAAGGCGAAACAGCGAAAAAGCGAATGAATGATTTTATTCACTGCTGCTCACTCTTTCTTCATACACTTCATATACTTCTTTTCTTCACACACCAGTGTCAAAGTCTAGAAAACACAGGAGGGGAAGAAAGAGTTGAAAGAGAAAAGAAGGAAGCATTATTGTTTCTTATTCTTCCAGTTAAGGCTTGGCCTTCTGAAGATGAGACTTCCAGGGACTGCAAAAAGTGACATTATTTTTCAGTGTTCAGCTGCATTTCTGTCTCTGGGTTTTTCTTCCTAAGCGCTTGTGTTTTATTAATTATGTAATATATCGGCCATCTTAGAAAAATGATTAATAGGATTTCAGAAACATGGAAATAAATAAGCCAGGCTTCAATATATGATTATGTAGGCTTGATATAAACCCCAGGGTAGCCATCTTTTAAGAAGTGAGTGAAAAGAGTTGAACGCGTCTGTTGCTGCAGTACTTACAGTCTGGCAGTGCTGTGACTTATCACCTGGAAGTGGATGGCGCTTTAGATGAATTTGCAATTTGAAAAGTTAAATTAACTTGGAAATACATTATTTGTTGTCAGTTTTCCACTCAGGAGCAAGATCTTCATGTAAACAGGCTCTCTCTCACTGGCTGATGTAAAGAGTCATTCTGGGGTTAGCTAAGCTTTCCGAGTTTAGTATCCACTCACAAAAGTTATGGAGGTCGTTATTTGTCATAAAACAGAAAGCCCACTTTCGAGCGAGGACACCATTCCCGTGGAAAGATATTACCAAAGAGAGAATTCTGGCGCTTTCTCGGCAGTTTGCGTTGCGGTCTGCTAGTTTGCGAAGCATTTATTTGCTTTCGTGTTCATTTTTCAGTTTCTCCTTTAGAAGGTAGACTCAGGAGGAGAATCCGTCATTCAGTCTTTGACTCTTTCTCCCCACTGAATGCGAGATCCTGGTACACGCCAGCTGCTCACTCAACATTTCAGTGAATGCAGAAATGAAGATTTCTTGTCAAGAGATGATGACTTCGGGATTTGGTCTTTTCTCGGAGGAATATTAATGGGTCCAGCTAGTGAGTGACCTTACAGCTCTGAGGAGAAGGTCATTTATTTGTTTAGTCAGCCAACTTTTATCTAGGACCTGCTCTGTACCAGACCCTGTGATGAAGCCCGTATCTTCCATCATTGGCAATGCAATTTCCTAACCTCAAAACTTACCTTCTTATGAAGTCCATTTGATGAATGTTTGGTTACTATTTTGAAGAAAAAATACAGAGTCATGAAAACACGTGAGATAGAAGTCTCATCTTGCTTGAGGAGGCTGGGAAGGGCTCTCTGGATAAGTAATATTTAAACTGAAGGCCCCAGGATGAGCAGAAGTTGGAGAAATGTGGGGCAGAGGAAAAGCCTGTGTAAAGGGCCTGATGTAGGAAACTTGTGCTTGAAATATAGTAGACAACCTTAGTGCAGTAGATCGTCAAGTTATAATTGGCCTGACATACAATTTGGGTTAATTAGGTTAATTGGAAGATTAACCTGCTACTGCTTCTTGTTATTTATAGTGTGGACCCAGATAAACACCCAGATCCACTGTTTTGACTTATAATCAACCTGGGATGCAACCAGCCTTAGGCAACTGATTGAGTTTGTAAGTCAAAGGTCCACTGTATATGTGGCAGAAAGTAGGGAGAAGAAGTGACACGGGATTGGAAAGAAAACTCTGAGTGAAGGGATAGGTTTGTGAAGGCTGGTTTCTGTATTTGTCCTGAGAAAAATGAGATGTTTTAGAGTGTCCCAAAGAAAGCAGTAATCTAGTTTTAGTTTGTAAATTTTCATTCAAATAAAGGTATTTTGAAATGGTGAGAGAAGTCTACTTTTGGTTTTCCTGGATTTCATTATGAGAAATAAACTAGTTGATATTCTTAACTAGGGTAAAATAAAGAGCTGATGATTGGAGACAAAAAGACTTTAACTCATATCAACAAGGCATTAATCCGGCTTTACTCTATGAACATTTTTGTCTGAACTTTTCCGTCTTCTTTTTTTCAATGCTGGGGTTCAAATCTAGGCCCTTATGCACAAGGTAGGTGCTCTAGTATGGAACATTTTCCTCTAATCCTGAGCTTACTTCTAAAGTGATGTAAGCCACAGATTTTACAAGATGGATAGGTGTTGCTTGGAATTAAATAAGAAGTAGCTACATGCTAGGTGTTCCAAATATTTTTATCCTTTACGAAATTTTCATGAATTCTTCCTATGAGTTCAAGAACTTACTTAATCCGTTTCCCTTATTGGTGCATAAAACAAACTATGAGCCTCTCGGGTCATGCTGAGAGGGGATTTCCAGGTAACAAAAATGACTGAGTTGGATAATGTGAGTTAACTCCATTATTAAGCCACTAAAGGTTAACTAGGTAACTATGCTCTTTGTAGAATGTACTTGAGGAGCCAAGACAACTTCTGTAATCTGTCACTACAGGATTATAACGGACTCAGGAAGTCCTGCCAGAACTCTCCTCTGCCCCTCTGCTTTGTGGTATGTTCCCGGGAAAGCTCCAATGGAATGAAACCTAATAGAGGTAATGATGTCATATAACTAACCAATCAAAGATTGCCAAGTACTCTTCCACTTCTACTTTTGTACTTCTGTTTGTGACATGATTAAAACTTCCAGCCCCGTGGTATTCTGGGCTTGACTTCTTTGAGGAAAGATCCTAGTCAGGTCCACCGATGTAAATAAAGCTGTTTATTGCCTCCAAGCCTCTGGGTGCCATCTCTTTCTGGTTTGGGTATTCTGCAACAATGCCTTCATTGTGGAGGCCATGAATGAATATAACAATGTTCTTTGTGAGCCATGTGAGTGGTGTTCCACCAGTGTATGATGATGGCTAATTGAGGATAGGAGATTCCTGGTCAGTGGTAGATGAGGATGTAACACAACTTTGCCTTTCTTCCAAGAGATAAAGATGAACGAAGTGCTTGGTGGGAGATCAGCCCTACTGGGGATGAGAAGAGAGCCCACGAAGAGGGAATATTTGAGTTTTATTTTTGAAGGATAGCAGGGATTTCTGAGAAAGATTATACTGTAAACAAAGGCCAGCATGTATGGCACCACCTTTAGTGATTTTGCAATTTAAGAGTACAATAACTATTAATATTATTACTTAAATAGATTTTAAAACTTAGTTGAACCATAAGAACATGGTTTGGTGGGGTGATTTTAGTTTTTCTTAATACATAGTTAAAAAAATAAACACTATTTAGATATACTATGTTTATGTTTCCCCTCCCTCAGAACCTCAAGTGTTAGGGTTTTTTTTTTAGCTTTATTCAAAGTGACCCCATTTCCAATTCAGGAATATGACACCTAATTAGCCTAAGACAGCCAATCAAAATCTTGTTTGATTGGTTCAGTGGAGGCCAAGTGACCCAGCTCTGGCCAATCAGTGAGTAGTAAGGAGAGATTTCCAGGAAAAGTTTTCTTCTTTTTGTGTAGATACCAGAAGAGCATGTTTCTGTATCCTACTGAAACTTGCCTTCCCACCCCAAATGGAGCCAGCCCACGTACTTCTGGAAATCTTACTACTTCAGAGAAGAGTGAAAAGGCCAGATAGTCCATATCTTAAATTTTATGGACGAAGAAATCAACTATGTTACCTCGTTACTTATATAACAGGACGTTATACAAATTTCCACCAGTTTTGATTGTTTAAGTTCCAAATATAATAGGAATAGCATATAATTTACTTGGTAGTACAGTTCTACTAGTGAGATGAAGAAGATGCTTTCCTTTCTACTGCTCACTACCACCAGTTTGCTTATGATATTCATCTGCTGGAATTACACTTGACTGGTAGATCATACACAAAAATGCAATGGGCCAGATTTGACTTGTGGGCAACAGTTTCCTAACCCCTACAGTAAGGCAATTTTTATTTTAACATTTTTGTTGGTTGAAAATTATTCTCAGATAAGGGCTGAGTTGGTAGATTCATGTCAAAGCACTTGCTTAGGGTTAGGCTCTGGGTTCACTCCCTGGCATCACCAACCAACAAACCCATGAACAAACAGATAAAACTCAAGTGTTAAACTTTATTATTCATGGTTGAGATTCCCCTAATCTATACACAAAAAGCCATTAAAATAAAGATTTCTTTCTGAATCATTCCAAGCCATCTAATAGTCTTGAAAGGAATCATTAGCAAACTTAGAGAAATAATAGCATTCATTGAACATGTATTATATGCCCAAGTATTAGACTGTAAATATTTTATATGCATAAACTAATTTAATCCTCACACAAACCCACCCAGTAGGTAGGATCTCCCATTTTAGGAATGAGGAAATCATGTCGCAGAGTGTTGCGTGGTTCTCTGCTAAACTGAGGTTGGTTGGTGAGATCTCTATGTGGGGACTCAGATCTGGTCTTTCATCCCTATTTATGTGCAAATGAACTGTAGACAAAAACCTGTTTCTGACTCCAGCTTCCTAAACCCACCAGCACCTTGCTGGGTAGTCAGAAACAGAAACAGATGATACAGCTTTTATAAAAATTATCATTACATTTCTTTATGGTTAAAGAGCATCTGGAGGAATTTAAGAAGTTAGAAGGGAAATACGATGTTTTACAACATAATGTGCCCCAGGATTGCCATACAAGGGGGAGATGTGTCAGTTGAATAACGGCTCCGCACATTCCTCTTTTGCTATGCTCTACCCTGATCCCCAACGTTAGTGGAGGGTGGTTCACTGTTTTATTTATTTAGTTTTGTAAAAAATGTTTTTAATTCCAGTATTTTGGGGAATAAAATAGCACTCCAAATCATAATTCACACTAAATATGGAGAAGTCATAGCCTTCATGAGGAATGAATAAAAATAAAAATGTGAATCATTAAAAGAGCCCAAAAGAGACTGTAAATAAACCCCTATAATTATGCCTCGCTAAAGAGAAGTCAACCTCCAATGGTTCAGTCATCTCATCATCAGCCTCACTAATAATCATTGCGACTGTCTCTGTCCTCCCTCAAGATAATGAGCAGCACGCAGAGAAAAAATAAATATGCAACCATGATCAACAGTTTCTCATCTAAATACAGAACAAAATGGAGCGGCCCACCTTAGGGTTTGTTCCTGAACCCTGGCGTAGAGAATTTCAATTTATAATCAGCTCCCTCTTCCTTTAAAAGGTTAAACAAGGGGAAAGTAAACAAAAATTTCGAAAGTTGCCTTTCTAACTACACAATACATTTCACCCTAACCTCCCCCAGTGATGGGCCCATCTGAAATGAACTGAGAATTAATGCTTCCATAATTAACCAAATTTAAAGACAATAATTAGTAAACAACTTTGTCATCCTTAAAGCTGTATGGCTGCCATTAACATTTCCATAGTTTCCAATTACATTATAAATCAAAAGTAATACAGAAAGACAATGTAATAATGCAAATGCAAAGCCTGCATCAAAAATTCAGATACCAGCTTCTCCCTTCCTCCCTCTGCCGTCCCTCTAAATTTATTTTATTTTCTCAAGCAACATAGTCACAAACATGCCATCCATTTAATAAATATTCCCTTTACCTTAGAAAATAATTCTTATTAGTTGAGCCAAGAAATAGCACAGAATATAAGGGTGGTGTTTTTTGCCCACACATGCCCACTCTAGAATTTACAAAACAACAAAACTTTGTGGACAGGGGAGAATGGACTGAAGGACATTATGCAAAACAGAGGCAACACGTCTTTACAGTATTGCGTGCTCCTGCTGCTAGTTTCTTAAGGCCTTTCCTGCCTGCCGAAGCAATCCATAGATTTCAGCTCTAGACTCCTGTCTTTGCGTCCTCTCAATCATGGTTGTTCAACCTGAAATTAGATCCTCACAGACACACCTATGGGGATGTAGAAGGAAAATATAAGTCAGATTTTTTTAAAGATGAGGTGAGTCAAATCACGGAGCCCTCACAGCACATTCTACTTCCTGGTTTTGCAAGAAATCATTTGTGCTCTGCTTCTTGGGTAATGTAGCCCATTTCACAGGGAAAAGAGGAATCCTGTTCAGCTACACTTCAAGACTGCTTATATGTTACAGGTGTGAGTCACCACGCCTGGCATTGTTGTATGTTGTTACCAGGGATCGAACTTGGGACCTTGTGCTTGTCAGAACCACTGAGCTACATCTTTTGCCCTGTTTTTTGATTTTTGAGACAGGGTCTCCTTAAGTAGTCCAGGCAGCCCTTGAATGTGTGACAGTCCTCCTGCCTCAGCTTGCAGAGTGCTGGGATTTCAGGTGTGCACCATGATGCCTGGCTGCCCAAGATTTTTCTAATGCATACATACATACTGTTATATCTGGAACAAAAAAAAAAGTGTCATTTTCAGCCAAATAGGAGGTTCATTGCTAGAGTAAGTAAATATTCAAAATATATACAAAAATCAAACAAAATAAGCTAAGTAAACAGACACTTGATACTAGGAAGGCGAATAGGAGAATTGGAATTGTGAATGAAAGAGGCACTACCTGGAGGCAGTGAAGACAAAACACAACAAAAAGCAACCTCAGATTTCTTTCCAAAGGGCATCGAAGCACAGAGGGAGAAGTCCGTGCACAACTCGCAGTTCACCAGGTGCACAAACGTGAGTGAGAGAGATGTAGAAGCGGGTCTCCTGCACTCTTCCTTGCTGGCTTCCTGCCCTACCCCCTGAGGAGGTGTGGCTCCAGGGGAAGCTGGCATGGTGTGTCACATGTACACTGTAGTGTAGGATAGATCAGGTCCTGAAGATCAAAACATTGGTGTTTGAATGAGCAGTTGGGATCTGCTTTGTGAAAACTCCAGACACATAAATTCTAATCTAAACAAAGATATACCTGTTTGGGAAGAGTGTTACAAAGAGGTCATTCAGTTTGGGCATATTAACTGCAGCATTCTTACAGCTGGGAAGATTCTCAACACATCTGGAAAGAGATTTGACTTTTAAATCACTTGGACTGGATCTATTGCCTGTGTTTTAAAATATACCACCTGGGGTAAGAGTCATATTTAGCCACAAGTATTTGCTTTGTAAGAAAAACAGAGGGTGAAATTTTTATACAGTGTGTCTTTTTTGCCATCTAGGTTCTGTTTGTTATTTGAATTATCTTAAAACTACTGGGAAGGCTGTAATCAGAAATAGGTCCAAATCAACTATCCTACTTCAAAATTTTGATTAAAAGCTGAGCAAAGTCTGTTCAACAAAGATCTTGAAAACAGTGTTATTTGTTTTTTCCATCTGTCACTCCTGTTCATCTATACTTACCCGAGCAGAATTATTGTAAGCATATTGAATCTATATACTTCCCGAGTCTCTATTCATTGCAGTAAGCTCTGGAAAAATAATATAAAAGAAATATTAAAGTGAGAAATGAAGGGCTAAGAAAAAGTTCTACTTATTAAGAAATCCTTTTTAGCCAGTGGGGCTCCAAAAGAATCCAGGGACATCAATAGTTCCTGAACTGCAAAAATAATTCCTAGTTTTGTGAATTCTAAAAATCTCTAAAGTCCAATATGGATCCCGAATACACTGCTAGGATCAGAAATAGCATTTCCAATAAAAAATGAATAACAGAGTAGGCTATGAAATCATGTATTTCTCTTTGAAACCATGAAAACTTGCCATATTTGCCTGGAAATGTGTATGTGAAATTTAAACAACTCCTGAAGACATCTAGCTATTTTTTTAAAAAGTTCACTCTCAATTGAAATTCCAGTCTCTCCAAGTTTGTGCTTCTGGCTCCTAACTTCCCTCCTTGCCTCTCTCCTGTTTCCCTCAATTTCCTTCCCTTTATGACCCTTTTCAGTTGTACCCCTTGATTTATGGTCATTTGTGTGATTGCTCTGCTTTGCTTTATGGCAGTTTATGTCATCTTGGTCTTGTCATAAATGACTACTATAAAGTGAGGTAAAATATCATAAAACATTAGTGAGTCCCTGATCCTCAAGGTTCTTCAGAATAAGTCTTGACAGGTACCAACTGCAGAAAAACAGATTTGGCCATTTGAAAGGTGCAGCATTTATAACATTTTTTTAAAAGTTGAAGAAATCACTAAGTCTTGCTAAATCCTTGTGTGTGCCAATCACTGGGCTAAGCTCATTGTGTGATATGTAATCTCTATGAGTTCCCTGTACAACAAAAACTATGATCAATCCTAGGTACAGATGGGGAAACAGAGGCACAGGAAGTCGTGAGACTTTGGTACGATGCTCACTCTTCCTTCGACTCCATGTCCTGGTCACTACGTGTTGTGTATCCTATCACATTTCTTCTACTAGTGGGTCCAGCAGATGGAAAGAGGGAGTACTGACTACATTTGGTAGTCAGTTTCCATATCTTAGATCTTGTCACCTACAGGCCTCGCTTCCTCTCTTCTTCCAAGTTAGCAAGTCCCTCCCTGAGGCAGTCTCACTGTACAACCTGCACTTTCTCTAGTCCCCTAGTTATTTGCAAAGCCATTTTCCTTCCTCTTTTCTCAGTCAGCTCCTGACCTGGTCCTGCAGGGGCTCAGCTTTGCTAACGCTTCCTCCAACCAGAAACCTAAAGTTATCTTTGATTCTCTTGTTCCTACCTGGCGAGTCTTGCCTTGGTCATTCCAAGGGTGCTTGATGCCCATCTTTACTCCATTGCTCCACCTTCTGAAAACTGGGTACTTACCCTCCTGAGGGTGGGCACTGCAAGACCCTGTCATCTCTCTTCTGCCCCACTGGGGCCTGGTTTCTGTAGGCCCCAATCACTTCTCCTCTGTGTTCTATGGTGGGCAGAAGCGTGCAGAAAACATAAGCCGGGGCTGGGAATGCTTAGCTCCTACCCGCCAGCGTCATCCATCGCCTTCTCTTGTAGTTTCTCTGACTCCTGCTTCCTGAAACACCCTTCTCTCAGACTCTTGTTTTCCCCCACTGGCTTTTCCTTTGTATCAGGTGAATTCTCTTCTACTGAGAACCTCACACCACCTGCTTGTCTTTCTGCCTAGGAGTCCCAGCGCCTAACTCCTTGCCTGTACTTGCACTTGTTAATTTAGGAAACCAGCTCTTTGTTGCTACTTCCTCAGGCCAATCGATCTACCTGTCTTCTTTAATTCCCACCCACTGCCACTCTTTCTTCCCTAGCTCTGATCATAATGTGGCGCGATTTCTGGGCTCCCTGATGATGTCTCCTTGTGTGGATTCTAAGCTTCCTAAGGGGGCGGGCACACTGTCAGTCCACAGCCACATTCCTGCCATTAGGCACCAGGCCCAGCACTGTGGCCCAATAGACAATTACTGAGCACATGAATGTGGAGCCTGCATCTCCAATGTCTTTATAGCTCAGCTGGATTGTGAGGGCTGGGAGAATGGATGTGTGCCGTCTGTTTCTGTTAAATATGTTATAGCGTGAACAGTCATGTTGCTGGCCCAGGGTGGATGTTAATTGAATACACAACAGTTGACTGAATTATAGCTGCCCTTAGAAATCTTGACTCATAGGATCCGGACAGTGCGTTGCCCTGGACATGTGGATGGAAGAGCCATGAAGAGTGGGGAGTGAACATGATTCAGATTAGAATAATGGCACCTGTGACCCACTTAACTCACGCAAGAAGCATTTGAGCATCTTGATTAGAGAAGAAAAGAAAGAAAAGAAAAACAGGAACAGGAAGGAAAACTAGAGTCAGTGTGTTTCCTGCTGCTCCCCCACATCCAATGTCTTTTCCAAAAATCTTTCTAGGTTTCCTCTGTGACATCCACAGTGACATGTAAATTACAGTTCCCAAGAGAATTGACCACTTTCAGTGAATTTTAGCAAGGAACAAAATTTCATTGAAGGCTGAGCCTTGGCATCTCTCCGCCCTTTCATGCTGGGACCTATTTTTTGTCTTTACAAACTGTGATGAGACATAAATCCTGTTGCTTTATTTCTTCTTCTTCTTTTTTTTTTTTTTTTTGAGACAGGGTCTTGCTTTGTGGTTCAGGCTGGCCCTGAGCTCAGCCTCAAACTCACATCACAGCAATCCTCCTGCCTCTGCCTCCCAAGTGCTGGGATTATAGGCGTGAGCCACCTCACCCAGCACTGTGGTATGTGGTACTGGTTGCTGCTGGGGTGAGTCTCCATGCCCAGTATGGTATGTGGTTACCGGGGAATCGAACCTGGGTCCTTGCGCTTGCAAGACAGGCGCCGGAACCACTGAGCTAACTCCCCGGTCCCCTGTTGCTTTATTTCTAACTGGTCCAACACCATGCTGCAAATGGACTGGGAAAATGGGAGTCCCTCCGAATGAGGACCAACATTTGTGTTCCTAATTTGTAATGTATGCTCAATGGCAAGGAAGAAACTGGGTCGGGATCCGCTAAGGAAGGGAGCTTATCTTTCCCTGTGCTCACTTCCAGTCCCTATCTCTCTTTGCCAATTCTTTTCCACCCTGGCACTTCTACTTAACTCTGTGCCACCCACAGAGAAGGCTGGGACACCCAGCAGTGAACATGTCACGTGGCACCATTTAGAAGTCTGTCAACTCAGAGAATATATGGAGGATTTCAGGTGGGTGTCAAGAGATATTTGGCCCAAGGTTTCTCCTACTGGGGAGCAAGGCAGTTTGTCTCTTGTGAAATCGTGACACTCCTGGGCGTGCGGCACCACATGACAATTGATGCCTCCAAATGACAAATATAAGTATACTTCTCACAGTCTTAACCATCATCTTTAGGGAACTTCATAGCCTTTGACCAGGACTAAGAGGATTTAAAAATTTTCAGCCGGGCATTGTGGCTCACACTTGTTAATAATCCCAGCACTTGGAAGGTAGAGGCAGGAGGATTGCTGTGAATTTGAGGTCAGCATGGGCTACATAATGAGCTCAGGGCCAGCCTTATAAAGTGAGACCCTGACTCAAAAAAAATTTTTTTCCCCTAGTGATCTCAAAATGAGCTTTCCATAGTTGTGGCTATGAAAGTAATATCAAAAACAAATCATTTGATGCCCTTAGGTGGAGTTACAAACAGTAGCCATAGGTAAGTGTTCTATGAACACACATTATGTGCTATGTCCCTCCAAGGCACATCTTGGTGATGCACCTTTCTTATCCAGCATCCTAAGTGTATTTTTACCCCTAAATTTAATTATTTTCATTTTTTAACAGATTTCTGATCCCCTTGAAAATTACTTTATCTACAGAAACCAACTGGATTTTCTATTTGTTTGTCACAGCCATAAACAATAATAACTAAACAGATAGTCACACGTGCTAGCTAGTACAGAGTGGAATAGTTACATTATAGTTTATGTGGAGTTGGTGAAATCTTCCTTGTGGTCTGGGAGGGACCTTTGCAGAAAGGAATAGTGATGGCCCAGGGGAGCCAGAGCAGCTTCAGGAGGAGGCCACATGCCTGCCAGTCAGAGAGAGGGGAGATGAGTCAGCGGGAGACACTGTCGCAGAGTAACCTGCTGTGCTTTTAATGTAAGCCACATGCCAGGTATCATGGGGCAGGGCTTGGAATCTAGAATTGATCTGTAATGGAGCTGCTTCTTCATGAGTGACTCTGCTGAGGGCAGCGAGGGCCTCCTTGCTTAACAGTGCTCAGTGATCCTCCAGTGCAGATGTGTATTGAAGCCCATCTGTGCCATGGCTGGGGTTCACAGTAGGTGATTATGTGACCTCTGCTTTCCGGGACCTCACCACCAAGTGAAGCGTGCCAAGGCATGGGTAGTATCATGCCCATATTAGTCACCTTTTCATTGCTGGAACAAAATGCCTGACAACATAAAGGAGCGAAGTTTATTTTGGCTTATTGTTCTAGAGGTTTGAGTCCATAGTTGGTAGCAACATCGTGGCAGAGGCCGAAGTGGGGGAAAAGCTTCTCGGTTCATGTCAGCCAGGAAGGAGAAGATCCGGGTGTGATCAGGGACAGTATATCGCCTTCAGAAGCACACCCTGGTGATTCTTCCTTCAGCCTTCTAACCGCCCCTGCAGCTATGACAACAAGCTTAGCACCCTGGTGACCTAGTTACCTCTCTCAGTGCTGCCCCAGAGCACCGCTGCATTGTGAATACATGAGTCTTCTCAGCCTTGGCACGATTCACATTTGGGGCCCCCACAGTTCCTTGTTGTGTGGGTTGTCCTCTGCACTGGAGAAGATTTGGATGGCATTGTCTACTCACTAGATGCAGGTATCATCCCTTAGTCCTGAAAACCTAGAGTGTCTCTCAACATGGCCAGACAACATAAAGACTCCTTTCGAAGGGATGGGGGTAAATTTGCCACTTGGGTGCAAACTAATGGGGAATTTTGAGCCAAATGTGAGGCACCCCTGAAGGATGGCTGGTTCCTTGCAATCATGGATTGGTGAGCTTCCCAATGCAGGGTGACCAGTAACCAGTACAAATTGCTGATGCTGCAAGGGTTGAATGGTTGAATAATTCTGCTTAAGGTGGAAGAGGAACAGGGAGGAAGTTCCCCAAAGGAGGCAGTGTTTGAATGTCAGAATGTTCATCGGTTGTAGGAGCCTGACTGAGCCCTCCAGGTCGTGGGAGGGGTACCAGCACTGACTGGAGGTGTGAGAAGGAGGACTTGCAGGGAGTACAAGGCATCCTACCTGTTGTCATTCTCAGATTTGGGAGGCATTCAGAAGTGGTGGAACCAAAACCTGAGAAGAAAGTTTGGAGCCAGAATTTGAAGATAGTATAATATTTGCTCTGATGATAGTAAAAATATTTAATAGGCATAGTAGCCAGACACAAAGCGAGTGTAACTAATGTCAGCTCTAAACAGCTTGGACTTGGATTCCTTATACTTGGACAGGGTGAATTTCTTAAAGTCTTTGTATATTTTGGGTTAACAATTCTTATTATAAAAGCAGTATATAGTGATGCAAAAAATGGAATATAGAGATAAGCAAATGAAGATAAAAATCATTCACGCTTGTTCCTGTGCTCTTGTATTATTATTATGCCCCATGCGCATCTTATTATAATCGTGGGAAGTCACTTCCTGTTTGTTTGTTTCTGTCTGTGACACAAGCTGGCCGGGGACAGGATGGCTGTGTAGTTTGGATTCTGGAGGAGAATCCACTGTTCACTCTCTATTTCCGGTGGACTATTCCATATCCCAGATGCTGAGAGCAGAAGTGTTTCAAATTCTGGACCTTTTTGGATTTGCAGTAGTATTTTTATACATAAAGAAGTAGTGTGGGGCTGGGGTCAGAGTCCAAATCACAGAATTCATCTATGTTTTCATATGGACTGATGTTCACAAAATTAAGTCGCGTGCTATAGAACTTTCCCCTGGTGGTGTCATGCCAATATTCCTAAAATTTTGGGGTTTAGAGCATTTCAGGTTTTTGATTTCAGGTTTTGGAGTTAGGGGTGCTGAAGTAGAAATAGAAAATTCTAATGCTCTCTTCCATATTCCTCTGTGTTTCTGAGAAGATGGGTCCAGGTTCATGTTTCTGTTGAATTTCACATTTTCTTTAAAAAATTGTCAGTCTGTGCTACACGCAGTTTATGTTTTGAGCTGTACTGAGTAAGACAATAAGACTCAACATCTCTTTAAATTTCTGTAAATTGTTTTGTCATACAAGGCATTTCTGTGTAGAATGGACTTGTCTGAAAGCTTGGAGAGATGAAGGAGGCTTATATCCATGGTAAACAGTTTCAGAAATAATAGACTGTTCTCACTGTTCCAGCCAAAGGAGTCACTCTTTCAATGTTTGTTCATCCTTCCCATTTCTTATCTCCTTTCAACCACTCTTCTAAGTCTCTTCCTGTCTTTCCTTGCAAAACACAGTTTACTTCTGTCTTCTATTTGATCTATATTATGGGTGTTCCCAACCCCTGTGGCAATTTTATTCCTAAGAATATCTGCATTTGACTGACTTGTTATAGAGTTTTAAAGCTTTTCTGTTATTTATGTACATATTTTAAAAAAATAAAAATATTTAAAAATATATATGAAAAATTATTGTACAATGTTATCAAGTCTTTCTGGTTAGATATGTTTTCACTACAAAGGCTAGAGGTGGCTTGACCTTGAATTAGAGCCGTAAGTGGCTGCAGAGAGCAGGGAGTGAGCAGGGGCTTCAAGTCTGCAGAGGCCAACATGGCTGCTGGAAAGGTAGGAAGTGCTGAGTCATTCAGGAGAAGCCTGAGTAGCTGAGTCATGCTCAGGCCAGTGGCACTGGGTAGAGCAAAGAGGATGCAGCTCTGGAAGGCACCACTCCCAGGGCAACCTCAGCGTCCCGGGCTCCTGTTGGATGACATTGCAGATGCTGGGACCCCAGGTGTAGGGCGGCTTGGACCAGGACAATAATCACGCTGAAGACATGTGTGTGTATTATGCAATTGTGAGGGAGGAGAGGGGTGGCTCACCGTGGAGGTGAGTGCTGGCTTGGCACAGGAGAACAAAGCAGTTGGAAGGTAATCAGTTCAAGGAACTGGAATTCTCCCAGCATGAACCAACCCGTAGCCCAAAGACAGCCAGGAATTGTACGAGAAAGCAAGATGGAATGCCGGAAGTACTCTGCCCTTAGGATCTGAAGTTGATCACTCATAGGCAGTCGGTGAAGATTTAGGCAAGATACTAAGCAAACAGCTGAGCACTGGCAGGGACTCATTTCAGCTGTCACATTCACCAGGAAGAAATTTCAGTCACTCTTCTTCCTGTTCCCCCGGGGTCCCCTAACATCCTCTACACCCTGCCATCCTAGTCTCCCCATCACCTGCGTCCTTGTCTGTCTCTGCTGGAGTCTGTTCCTAATTCATCTTCCTATCTCCAGCCTCCACATAATAGACACTCAATAAATTGTTGAGCGAGTGAATGAACAAATCCACTCCTACAGCTTACCCCATGTATTGGGACAAGAATTCATTTTAACTTGAATATAGGTTTTCTTTCCTGAAGAGCATATTGATAAAGGACAGCTACTGATTTCTTCAGAGAAAGAAAAATGATAGAGCGGGCCTCCCTGCTATATTTCAAACTTCTGTCAACTTTTCTTTAAAAAAAATTCTGCCCACCACAACGCGTATCATTTTTCAAATTTCATGTCACCCGTTTTCAGATGCTGCCCATCTGTCACTGCAGGCAGGGAGTATCCATCATGGTAGAAGCTAAATAATTTCCAAAGCTGTCAGAGGGTGGACATGGAAAGCGCCCCATTTTATCTGAACAGAGTTGTCCAGGGCTGGGGGTGGGGTTGGGACAGGCTGGGAGGATCTCGGGAAGGGGCTTCAGATGGAACAAAGAAAAAGTGTGTTCCAGGAGTGAAACCTCATTTGTCCACAGAAAATGTCACACATACACTATTAATAGCATAGTTATGTAAGAGTTTATTTATGGAGCAAGTGTTTATGTAAAGATGGAGTCCATTTTTCTAATGAGCCTTTTCCTGTAACCATGGTTGTGCCTATAGTTTTTTTCCAATTTTAAAGTGAATCATGTTTATTTGCAAATTACAAAAAAGTGTAAAAAAGGAAATGAAAACCGTGCAAGCAATATTCCACTATGCAGAGACAACCACTCTTAATATTATTTTGGTTCATTTTCCTTCTATTTTACATACACACGCACATACACACATTCCCACATATACACACGGACACATAATATGTATATATACACATAATGGTTTGTGTATATATGTGTGTAGATAGTATTATTTTTTTAAAGTTGATGTTATATTCTTTAAGGGGTGTTATAATCTGTCTTTCTCACTAAATCACAGCTTAAACATATTCCTGTGTCATTAAGTATTCTGTGAAACATGACTTTTCTAAGACTATATTATATTTGATTTCATGGATATACCATAATTTATGTATGTACTGTTAGACATGCTGATTGTTCTGGCTTTTCACAATGTGGTATTTTATTTATTGCACTGTCCCTGTCTTTTAGCTCTTCCGTGTTTATCATCGATATAATTCTCAAGAATCATAATCTTATCTTTTTATTAGAATGTCAAAGATAGGTAAATGGATTTCTTTTTATAACTCACAAAGATTCAACCTATGAGACGCTTTTAGGTTGTCTCTTAAATCAGTAAAGTGATTATATATGTTCTCTTTTATAGTATAGATTAAATTCTGTCAATTAAATGAGCGTGCCTGTATTTCTTTCCTGTTTACCGATTCCTTGTGAACTGATGTACATGTCCTCATTTTAGATCAGCGTAGGCTACAAATATGTCTAGAATGGGTACACAAAAGGTTTCCCTGCTAGGCCAGGAAATGGTGGTGCAGCTTGCTGGATCAGAGTCGTTGCATGGCTATTTTCTTACTGGGAATCCTTGGGCCTCCTTTTCGACTTCCAAAATTCTCAGCTTTCTCATCTATAAATTTGTGGGTGATGTGACCTCACGATGTTGCAGGAGAGATGCAAGTGAGGATCGTGTAGACAATGCACACCTGTGTTCATCCTAGGGTGTGATGGTAGGCTGGATCTTTACACGACAGTTTTTGTTGTTATTTTCCTCATCTCTGTCTTAAAGCATGTTAAATGTTGGATGTTTCTTTTAAAAATGGAGTGGAGAGGTCTTGTCTAATGGGACTGGTCAGTTAAAAACAATTCTGTTTGACAAAATCGTGTCTAGCTTAACCTTTTAATTTTATATAGACTTACTGGGGTGTAACAGAGTCTATAAAATTTACCTCTTAAAATGTACAAGTTAGTAATTTTTAGTAAACTTACAAAAAGAGCAATTATCATCTCAATTCAGCATTTGAACTTCTCTATTACTCTGGAAAAGATTCCCCAGACCCATGTATAGTCATCTTGTGTTTCCATGGGAAACCAGTAATCTCCTTTCTAAAAGTTCAACTTTTCTGGACATTTCATGCACATGTAATCCTGTACTATGTGACCTTTTCTTTTCTTTTTTCTTTTGGGGGGAGTTTAACTTCTTTCACTTACTATAGAATTTTTTAAAAGTTCATCCATATTGTACCATAGATCAGTACTTTGCTTCTTTTGCTTACCAAACAGTATAGCGTTATACAGATACTTCATATTGTTTATCCATTTATCCATTGATAGATATTTGTATTGTTCCTACTTTTTGGTTATTGTAAATAATGCATATGAAGGTCCTAGCATGGATACAGACATCTGCTTCTCTTCATACATATCTAGGGATGGAATGGCCAAGTGGTATGTTCATTTATAATTTTTAAATAAAAATTCAAACTGTTTCTATCATGATTGTGTATCCCTGCCAGTAATTATCCTGGTTTCATGAGTATTTTCTCATTAAAGAAACCCCCTCATACACAGAACTTGGGATTTTTCTAAAAAAAGGAAAACAAACTAGAGTATCTAAAATCCAGGATACCATGTAAGTAATAGTGAACACTTTTTAAAACTTACGGTGGCAAGGCTCTTGTCATGGTATATAAATTCTCTGTAGATGTATAACTAGAATATGAAATAGTTATTGTTATTTCCTTTCACAGACCAATAAGAACTATAAGAATCAGTGAGGGTTTAGGAACCTGTGAGCACAGGTAACAGGGTTGAATCCCATCACACTGTAGATGCTAAAGCTGGTCCGAATGGCAATTACCAAAGGAAATGCTGCTGCCTTCTGGTGTGCAGGGTTACAAGACAAGGAATAACCCTTGTTAAATATAGTTGAAGTCATTGATTATCAGTGGCTCCAGGAACATGATTTGTCTTCTGTGACCACAAACTGTGATCTTCACCCCAAGCAGGTAGAAGGATGTAGATTAGTATTTTCTGCAAAAGTGCTGAGAGTCTACAATCATGATGAAGGTCAAAGTGAAGCCCCGTTAAGAAGTGGCAGCTAGAGTTCTAAGCTTTCCTGTTACCTCTGATCATTGTCGGGCTCTATGGTTTTTCTAGCTGTGTGACTTGCAATTCATTGGTCAAATTCTCTGAGTCTGTTTCCTCACCTGTAAATGAAGGTGAGTAATAGTTGTGGCTTCTTCACTGGTGAGAACTGTGAGACATGACGGCATTTGATGAATATGACCTCACGTAATAGATTAGCTTTGCAGCTGTGTAGTCCAGTGAAGGACTGATTGTGGGGCTCTGCCTGGCTGCCTTAGTCCATGAAGTGGCTGTACTAGATTTCTGGGGACTGAACTGCTTATGAGTACCAGGGATTATGTCTGAGTTCTGTAGGCTGGAAGGCTGAGATGAAGAAACAAGAGACTGGGTGTGTGCTGAGAGTCTATTGCCTGGTTCAAGGACAGTGTCCATCTTTTAGCTATGTCCTCACATGGTGGGAGGAGCTCTTGAGGTCTCTTCTATAAGCTACTGACTTGGTCAGCTTTCCTTTTGCTAGGAAAAAATACCAGACACCTGCAACTTACAGGAGGTTTATTTTAGTTTGGCGTCAGAGGGAGGAGTCCATGGTCAGCTGGCTCCAAGACAGAAACAGTAGGGCAGCAGAGCCTGAAGGAGTAAAGCTGCTCACCTCATGGAGTGGAGAGGTAGAAGGAGAGAGGGGGAACAAGAACACACCCTTCTAGATCACACCTTCCTTCAGTCCATCAGGGGATTAATCCTCTGGTGAGTATAGAGCTTCTGTGTTCCAGTTCAGAGGCCTATCTCTGAACATACGAGGCTTCTGGGGACATTGTGATCCTAAACCATAACAAGCGCTGATTTCATTCACTAGGGATCCATCTTTGTGGGATCATAACCTACTAAAAGCCTCACATTCCAGTAGCATTGTCTTGAAGGCCAAGATTTCAGGGAGACCCAAGCATTCAGACGAAAGCAGTATTATATGGTTACTTTTCTTCTTTTGAGTGACTTATGAATGTGCTGCTTACAAATGAAAGAGCACTAACTATCGGGCAGCTGTTCCGATGGGGTTCAGCCCCTCTTGGGTAGATGTTTGTGGCCCTTCTGCATGGTGAACAGCTTCCACCTGCCGATGACGGTGTAGGCAGGACAGCTCCTCCTGCCCAGAGGATGCATCCAGGCTCCTGACCATGGGAGAAGTGGTGTGTTGAACCGTTTTAGTGCCACAGTCCTCCTACATGTCCCTCCAGAAGTGAGTTTCTATTTCAGGCATTGCTCTAATCTTCTTGACAACGCCTGACCCTCCTGGGGCCCCCAGGAGCAGGTAGGTCAGTGCCTCCTGCTCTTTCTGTGGTCCCCAGCCTTGACTGCATGTAAAGAGATGATCCTCAAGCCTTACTCTGAGGGGCTTTGATTTAATGGTCCAAGGTGGGGCCTAGGAATTTTTTTTAAGTGTTGAGGATTAAACCTATGGCCTTTGCACTGAGCTATATCTGTAGTTCCTTTATTTCAATTAAAAAAAATTTTTTTTATTTTGAGACAGGGCCTTGGTAAGTCACCACATTGCCCAGGTTGAACTCAAACTTGAAGTTTTCCTATCTCCACCTCCCAGAGTCCTAGGGTAACATAAAATGCACCATATTTCATGATTTGGCATTGAGGTGTGTAAAAGCTATCTCAGTGGTTCCTGTAGGTAGCCCAGTTTGGGAACTGTTGCTTATTCTCATTCTGGATGGAGATCATGCATTCTCTGCTTTTAAGGAGAAATGGATTTAACCTGCTCAGACCAGTTTATGAGAATCAGCTGTTAAATTTTCAGGAACTTTGCAAAGCAATTGTTAAAAAAGCTATTATTTGTAAAATTGTGTGAACTTAAGTAGATTCTAGTGAAAATAATAAATTCTCAAAGTTCAGTATTTCTGGTTATTTTCAAGTTATTTTACTATTACTAATGCTCTGAAGTTTTATCTGTTGGAAGCTGTATAATGTGGTGATGTGTGGCTGCATATTTTATGATGTATATACTGGCATTTCACTGCAACTTCTTCTAGTGCCATATGAAGTGATGCCACATTGGTGGCTTAAAATGGCCAAGATGGGCATATTTCCACCTTAGATATCCATAAAATCCACAGTTCGAGGCTTTATTTGTTGTTTTGCTAGTTATCTAGACTTGAGAATGGTGAAGAAACTATTCATAATAATGCAAATTAATCTTGAAAAAGTGTCCTGTCTGTAGTTGTTGTGAATAGCACAAAAAAGGGAAATAATTTTTAAGTATTCCAAAACTAATCAGACTCAGCCATTAGTAAACATGTTAAATATAAACATACATCTTCATATTTTTCACTTTAACTTCTTTACTGTAAGCAAAAGTACTAACCAGTGATTATGTCCCAACCACACTCATTTTTCAACTGTAACCAGAGGTTGACTATGGATACAAGGGCTGGGAAGAAAATCAATGTGAGAATCAATGAAGTCTATGGAATTTATGATAAAGAAATATTGTATATTTTATTATTATCTGTAAACTGTATGCAGCCCATCCTTTTTATCAGTAGAGTTTATAATCATCTATGCATGTGCTTCACCTCTCTTGCGTGCTGGTTGGTGGAGTTACCAGCGCCCTTCTTACCTCCTTGCCTTCCTTCCCAGACCTTCACCCTCTGACTCACTGTCTTTCCCCTGAGCTCCTGGGAGTCTGTCCTTCCAGAGCAATTGGGCATCCTTTGTGATGATCCATAGAAGTCAGCCATCTTCACCTCATGGAGATGACATAGAGGAACGAATGGAAGACAACTAACTTGGCTGGTTCTTTTGTGTTAGTGGATTTCAGCTTCTCAGAGAAGCCCCTCAGGGGTCTCCTTGGCTGGACATTATCCCTGAATATGTGAGAAACACATTTTAATAACCACAGTCTGTGAAATACTCTTCTCTCTTTCTGCTGATGATTTCCGTGGGTAGTAAGGAAGGCATCAGCAGGGGCACTGCCCACATCTTAGAACGTGAGAGAAAATTCTAGCAACTATAGGCACTGCCTAAGGCTTGGGGTGCTCACATCTTGAAATGATATGCTCATCATCCTTTACTGCATAACAAGTTGTTCTGTAATGTAAAGGATTAAAACAACTGCAAATATGTATTCTGTGCACGATTCTGGGATTTGGATAAGACTGTCTGGGGAAGACTTGACCCTACTGCATGTGGCATAGTTGGGAGCTTAACTGAGGGTTTCAGGACCTGTATATGCAATTATCCAGATGGTGGTGGAGGGACAAGGGTTTTGGCTTCTTTCTAGCTCAGCCTCTTCAGGCAGCCTGAGCTTCCTTACAGCATGGTGGCTGGATTTTAAGGGCAAATGCTTTAAACTTGGTAGATGTACATTACCTTTTATGACTAGGATTCAGAGAATATATAGCTAGTTTATCTTGACAAAAAGACCCACCCGGGTTCAAAGGGAGGGGACACTGACTTCACATCTCGAGGAGTGACAAGTTCTGGAAAATTACATGGAACAGGGAAATATTGTTGTTGGCCTTTTAAGAAATTATAATCAGTTGATGATGGAAAGGAAAGGAAGAACTCTTTCCAAAACACTGCATGTCCCTGGCTTCATGTGCTTTGTGCAAGAAGTAGGCAAGACAATTCCACGAGGAGTCAGAACTACAGCTGAAAACACTGAGTATGGGAGTCAACTGAGGCTAAGAGACATGTGCACTGTTTGTGCTAAGAGGAAAACATCGAAAGAGTTCATAATACCTCTGATCATTTGCTAGAAGTCCATGGGCAAGTGAAACAATAGAAGTGTTGCAATCAGGAAAACTCTAGAACCCACCAATGGGACTATTAAAAGGTAATCACTGTAACAGTATGTTTACCACCCTCACTGTGTGGATAAAGATAAATCGCTCACATAAACACCCAAGTGAAGTGTGCCAAAGATAGTCAAAGCACTCGGGTCAGGTAGGGATAAAATTCTAGCTGCCAAGCCATCTTTAAAGACTTTCTGTTGTTAAGTGAAAAGAGACCAAATGTTGAGCACAATCTGACATCTGAGATGAAGAGATTCTTTCCAAACCAAATATAAGCAGTTTTCTTTGTGTAGTTACAGAAGCTCTACAGTCATAAGTTATGCCCTTGGAGAGATCTTTTATTTCTTGAAAGACATGCAGGATATGGACCCACCCTATGTGCTGCACATATATGCAGCTAGTTAAAAAGGGAACTATGTAAGGCTGAGTGTGTTTGTAAAAGTAATTATTTTGACATTTTTTTTTTTTTACTTAAAGCAGAGTTTTTAAAATAATACAAAATATTCCTAAGTAAATTTTATTCAGATTCTCCAAATCTCAGTATTACTACGCTGGCTTTCTCTTCCTCATTCTTTAATATAGCTTTCTCTCCCTTACTGTATATCTCAGACATATGGCTTATGTCTCTATTTTATGTCATTATCTCTATGATTTTTATATGATTGATCAATTCTATCTGATCTTTTCCAGAACTTAGAGTTCATTGCAGATATACTTCTCTACCCATGAGTACATTGCTCTTTATTGATTAAAATTTTCATTGTCTTACATAACAAACTACAATTACCATAACTAAAAAATTTAAAATTGATATACTATTAACATGTAATATACAACCTTTATTCAAGTCACCCAATTTCCCAATTATGGCTTTGAATGAAATAAAATCTAAGATGAAACATAAAATTGATGTCTGGATGTTTCAGTGCCCTCATTCGACTTGACAACGGGATCCAAGGCACGTCATAGTTTAATGCATTTGCAAGCTCACAGTGAGCTCGGTTTTACAGTGGCCTCCCACGGATGTGTAATCCCAATTACGAGTTTTCCAATTGGACCACACGGAGAAACTTTTCTTGATAGTCACCAAAGATGGCACAACAGCTGATGTGTGGTCAATACTTGAAACCATGTTTATTAAACAACCCAACCTAGAAAGAGATCAAATTTAAAAGTAGTTTTATGTTCCATAATAAAATATATTTTAAGGCTAATATGACCACATGAGATTCTAATTGAAAAGTAGAGGCTTAGGAGTGGACATATAAATACCTTTCTGTTACTTGGGTAAATTGTGTTGTCATAATAATTGTCACAACCACCGTCAAAAGTGCCACTGCTGCCACATAATAATGATGAAGAACTGACTTCCGTCTTTGTCAGTATCAGACTTTCTACCAGAATCTAATATTGTCCTTGAGTCAGACTGAGACTGCTGTTTGAAAACCATTTGACACAAGTCCAGGATTTGAGTGTGAGCGGTATGCGAGGGAGCTGATCCCGGAAGCACTGCGAGGGAGGCGGAGACTTGAAACAGGAATGGAAGGGCAAACACAGGTGAGTTAGGGAACACGGCAGGACTGCAGGCAAGTGGACAACAGTGTAGACGAACAGGCCCAAAGTCATTCCAGTGAAGGCCTGAAGGAGCTAGAGGACTCATCTAAATCTCCCTGTAATCAGTGAACAGCTCTCTGAAGACAAAGTCTCCACCACATCCAGCCTCCCTCGCGAAGGGGTGAGTGTCTCAGAAACGCTAAAAAACTCTCTTTCGAGGGAGCCCCCCTGCCTGGGCTTCGAGTATGCCAGGGTCCCCCGGACATGGTACTGCCTAGGAAGATAGAGGAAGCGCCTTCTATGTCCACTGCAGTTTCCCTTTGCATCATTTGCAGCCCAGTTTAAGGGAGAGGAGAGAGGAACACTTGCAAAATTTGATACTTGTTTAAGAGAACAGGATCTGGTAAGAGTTGACACTTTTTCTTTCCCTAATGAGAGGAGGCTGAGATCCTCTTATGATTAGGCCATCTCAGCTTCCAAGGGGAAGGGCTCTGAAAGCAACTGTGCTATGGCTAACTAGTGGTGAGAAAGCAAAGTTAGCGCCGGTTGCTCCAGGGAATGAGAAAATTAAGTGCTGATGATACTGTCCAGGAGCCAACTAGATTCATTGATTATTTTAATTTTCTCTTCTTTGTACTTTGTACTTAAGTATCCATGATGGTGGATTTCAAGGTAACTAAAATATTGTTTAGCACATTTTCAGGAGGTCACGAATTAGAGTCATATTTAAACAGAAACCACAAATAGCCTTTCTAAGCCAATTCTACCATTAAAAAAATTTAACAAAAAAACCCTTTACATCGAATAAATTTTATTTAATTATGACTGCTGCTACTGTATGTGTTGATTTCATTGACTGCAAAAAGTATCCCAAACTGGGTTAATAACTTTAACCCACTGTGTCAAAGTTCTAGAATTCAGAAGTGCAGAATCCTGTGGAGGCCACCAGATACCCTCCAGACCCCGAGCCCTCAGACACCTGCTGGTCGCCCTACCTCTCCCCAGGGTCAGAGGTGGCTGCTGTCCTTGGTGTCCCTGGCTCACAGATGCAGCACACCCACTTCTGCCCCATTCTCACTCAGCATCCTCTTGCTTTCCTGGTGGCCCTCCTCTCTGCTTGTGAGGACACTGTTGTACTGAACGGGGACCCACCCAAATGGCTTCACCATCACTTGATTGTGCTAGTTAGGATATCACTGGTTAGGACTTCACCGTATTGGGGGGAGATACAATTCAACCCATACCACTGCATTTTTTCAATTTTCAGTGGGTTCATGAAATAATTTTCAGAGCCCCTCATGAGTTTATGGACAGGCACTTGGGCTAAATGATGTGTTTGATTTTTAAATCTTGATAGCAGCTTTATGAGACAGAATTTCTTTATATCCACTACCCCTAATCTTTTGTCCTATTTTGCAGCCAATGAAATGGAGGTGTAAAGATTTGTGGTTTTTTGAGGGGTCGCAGGTTGGGAAATGATAGACCCAGAATTTAAACCTATTTTCAAATTTCTTGAGCTTTTCATCAAACCGTTCTTAAGTTAGAAGAGTTTTTAGCGAATCAAATCAACAAAATCCAAGATAACAGGTTGCTGGTGGGGGATTATTCTGAAACCTTTTCAGTCTTTACAGTGGGTTTTGCCTTTTCTTCCTTCGTTTATCCTTCTGCTGCCCTTATGGAGCTGAACGCTTGCCTCTTACCCTGGTTTGCAAGCTTCTCTCCCCGCCTCGCTGCTGGCTTTCAAATATGATTTACTGATATCTACTTGTCTAAATGATGAAATTGAGAAAGCTTTTACCAAGTAAGTTTATCATAGAAATGTAACTATTACATGTATTGTGCGAAATGATTCTTTAAAAAAAATCCAGGCAAATACGTTGGAGTCATTAATTTGAATACTGAGTACAAGGTTCTGTTTAAAAATCCACAAGATGAATAACAAATCATAATTCTGGCAAGGCAAAGGCATTCTTCAAAGCCGTCGTTGTATCATCCCCTGAAGATACTATGATAGTAGCTCATTGATGGCTGATTTAGAGCCCAGCACATGTGCCATTACCTTTCTGGGGGGATATATTTCATGCAGCTTCGCATTACAAGCCATTCCTGTCTCGGGAATGGATTGGGTTACAAAAGTTCATCTGAACTGTCTTTGCAATTTGGAATGTTTAGCACATCCTTAAGAAATAGTCTGTGCTCTGTTGTACAAATAAAGCAATACAGAAAGAATCAGCGATGGCCTTGTTTTCAGAGAGTTTTAATGGGATGGATGAAGTTGGTTGAACGATTCACAAGTTGCTTCTTCATTTCTCTCTGGGCCTTCCATTCTCTCCTCATCTGACATTTCTGCTTCTCTCACACAACTAAATGTACTGGCCCTTTCATTGGCTAAGGGATGGTCATATGACTTCCTTTTAGCCAATGAGATATTAGTAGAGGATGCCAGTTCGATTTCTGAAAAGTGTGCACTTGTTTTTACCCTCTGTCGTGGCTGCAAGGGAAACTTTCTTCAGAGACTGCTCCCCCTCCGCCCCCCTGCAATTCAAACACATTTCCACTCTAAGCTGCTCAGACACCTGTAGTGTGGACCAAGGCCTCCCAAGCAAGGGATTTTCAACCTGAGACCCAAACAGTGAATAGGAATTGGTCTGGGGAAGAGAGACTGGGGGGAAATCTCAGACAAAGGGATTAACACACGCACAGGCTCGGACGTACAAATAAATCTGTTATTGAGAAAGAGAGATGCTGGCGAGGGGACCAGATCATATGGGGCTTCGCCGAGGGAGGACTGTGAAATGTGTCCCAGCGCAGGGCATTTGGAGAGACTGGCGGGGGCTTCACTGCGGACTCACAGCACGCGGCGCTGTCACAGCGGCCCGCGGAATGAGGCGATGCCGTTTTTTGCGTGAGCGCCTCGCCTGCGCGCAGGTGACTTGTTTCCCATCGGAGGGTGGATCCCATCGGGACATCTTGGGCAGCTGACACAACTTTCTATTCCCTGTGAGTTGTTAAAATACTCTGGGGTTTCAAACTCCAATATTTTGTTCATTTTAAACATTTCCCTTAATGAGGAGTGGCCAAGCTGTGGCAGGACGGGTATGAAATCAGAGGAGCAAGGTTTGAGGCGGGATTCCCTAGTCTTGCTTCCCCCGGCCCCGTGACTACAGGAGGGGAGGAGGGAGGGTCGCACGTTGTGTCCGGTACCTGAGGCGCTGGCCAGGACCCCTGTGGACCGAGGACCTGCCTAGGTTACCCAAGCGGCTCTCTCTTCCGGTCACTGGATCCCAAGGGCTTCTACAAGCTGGAGAGACACCTTCCCTACTCGCTGGGCCGCCGGCGTCCAGCCCCAGGCTGGTGTACAGCTCAGCTCCTCCTCCCTCCGCTCTCGCTCCTTCTCTCCTCCCCACAGAGGCTTCTCCCCTGGCCTGCACCCCTGCCACGGCAAAACCCCGTGACCTGGGTGACTTCAAACAACCCAAACCAGTGGTCTCCTAGTTACAGACTCTAGAAATTCCAGATAGAGGCCACATTCGTGTCTGTCGAGGCGTCTGGACCTGGGATGCAGTGTCCGGGCGTGGCCTCTCCACTGTCCGCACAGAGACTGAGTGCGCGCCCCGAAGTTCCTTTCTGGGCCTAGATGAGCGTCAGTTCTCCTAGCTCCTATCCAACCCCCGGATCCTGATTTATCTCAGTTGTCTGCTTGAGACCTTATGATCGAATGTTGTCACATTGAGGTTAAGGTTTCAACGTGTGAGTTTGGGGGGAACATAATTCAGTCTGCATGCCTGACTAAGATATGCCCCTCCATCTCGGCGTCTGTCTGCAGGTTGGCTCTGCTTCCCCCACTACCTCAGATTGCTTTCTGGAGCAAATAGTGAGATGGAAGGGATTTTTTAAAAAAAATAAAATTTCATTTAAAAAATAACTTTCAATTGACAGAAAAGTTGCAAAGATGGTGCAGAGTTCCTATAGCCCTTACCTAGTTCCTATAACGTTTTCAGCCCACAGTGCTGTGGAACATTTGTAAGAATACAACTTTTCTACATTACTGTTAAAGAACTTTAGGTTTTGCGTGGGTTTCACTAATTTTTCTAATGTTCTACTTTAGGTCTGAAGACTCAGTCCTGGGTTTCACTTTGCATTTAGTTGTGTCTGTCTGCACTTCTCGGTCTGTGCCAGCTTCGGTCTCTCCTTGTTGTTTTGACGATTATTTGAAGAGCAAAAGTCAGGTATTTTGTAGAAGGCTCTTCAGTTAAGGAGAAACCAGTCACTGTGTCCATCATGTTCTAAATGAGCAGACATGGGCTGGAGGCTATGGAAGACACTGGGGATCCAGTCTGTTGTAGCTAGTCAGAAAAAGTAAAACTGGATAGTGATGGACCCTTTATTAGAATGATAGTCAGTGTCATCCACACAGATGCATCCCCAGATTTTCTGACTCTTATTTCTTCCCTCCAGGGAAAGTGCTATTTTTGAGAATAAATAATCTGTTAGTTCTGCTAAATTTCAAGTTTGGACCAGGTGGAGGAGCTCCTTGGGCTTCAAAGTTAAAACTTTGGCCTAGAGGCACTTTATTCTAGCTACCTTCTGTCCCTGTCTCAGTTCCTGGTCCTCCTTCCCCCTGTCTTCCTCACCTCTCTGCCCTCTGTGGTTAAATGGGTTTTGGATGTGTGGAAGAGCAGCCCAGAAGAAGGAAGGTGTACTATCAAGACACATGACACCCACGTGACCTACATGGCGGTGTGGTGTTTGTGTCTCTCCCAGGATGTGACTGTTTCTTACTTTCCGTACTCCTTGTTGGGCACAGACAGGCCTGCTCCTTTACTACTTAAGTCCTTGTCTTCTCTCTGCCATTGCTGTTCTGCCAACAGCCTGGCTTCCCTGCCTCTCACTCCTCGCAGGAGCACAGACGACAGATCTCTTGAAGAGGTTGCCAAGCACTGAGCACCAGCGGTGAGTGACGGGCAGCATTGGCTGTGGCTCCGCCTACTTGGCTCTTGTTGCTGAGATGAGTTAGGCCAGAGGGAGTTGAGGATTAGAGCCCCAGGATCAGCTTGTTGGTGTCCTGTCAAGCCTCCTGTCCCTAGTCCACTGATAGTCTTTTCCCCCATGTGAGTACAGAAACAGGGACAGAAATGGGAAAGTGCAGAGTGGGGGCTGGGCCACCGGGTACCATCAAGGGCCTGCGGTGACTTTGCTCTGGTGTCCGCAGCAGCTTCTGTCTCTTGCTTCTCTGACAAATGGAGTCGGTTTTTCCACTTCAGGTGTCAGAATGAGGAGTCATCCCACTCATAAGGCCGATGTAGAAGAGGGTGGCCTCTAAAGGACAATGAAAGTACTGTTCCAGGAGGAACGGCAGATGGCAGACAAGACAGAGCAAGAGGTGACAGCATGATCACAGCAAGAAGCTGAGGGTTCCTGTGCTGCGTAAGCTGTGTGTAAAGGATTCACACCCTCAGCAACAGCCTCAGAGCCAGTGATGGGTATGCTGAGGAGGGAAGGAGGATCGCTTACCTTCTTTGCTCCTGGAGCGATAAAGTAGGATGGCTCTGAAGTGATGCCCTCACTTATCATCTCAGTTCTGCAGCAGGACTGAGCTCCACTTGTCCGGTGTTAGCAGGTCCAGTCGCACTTTATTCTAGCTGCCTTCTGTCCCTGTCTCAGTTCCTGGTCCAAACAGGTAGTTTCTTGGAGCACTTCTCAAATAACTTGCATTTGGATCTTTGTCCAAAGATTTTTTTTTGAGACCCCCCCAACCTCAGAGAGACCACAGCATTATATAGTGATTGTCTGTTTCTGTTGTAGGTGACAGAAACCCCAGTTTAAACTGGCTCAAGCAGATAGAAGTTTCTTCATGTAACTGCATAGTCCAAGCTAATAGCTCTAGTTTCAGGCTCCACTGAATCTATTCTTTTGAATTACATTTGTAGCCCTCCTTCACTATCTTCTCTCTCTCTGTTCAACTTTCCTGTGTTGATTTCTTTCTCAGAAGGTCTCTCTCTCCTAAAGATCCCCGGGATTAAGTCTAGTCACAAAGAACTCCCTTTATAGACAGCTTCAAACTCTGTGATTAGATGTGATTAGCTGAGACAAGATCATGTGCCCATCTTTAAGCTCAAGCTTCGCTCCTAAATTTTGACCTGATCGGCTCCAACTAGATCTTGTGCCCATATTTGAACCAGTCACTGTGTCCATCATGTTCTAAATGACCAGACATGGGCTGGAGGCTATGGAAGACACTGGGGATCCAGTCTATTGTAGCTAGTCAGAAAAAGTAAAACTGGATAGTGATGGACCCTTTATTAGAATGATAGTCAGTGTCATCCACACAGATGCATCCCCAGATTTTCTGACTCTTATTTCTTCCCTCCAGGGAAAGTGCTATTTTTGAGAATAAATAATCTGTTAGTTCTGCTAAATTTCAATAAAAGTGTGTCACAAAGGACTCACTATTAATGGATGTGTCGAGACACAGAAAAGTAGTGATGTCTCTGTGTGATTGTTTCACAGTGCATAAACCAATCAGTAAATTTCTGTTCTGTTTTGTGACAGGATTATAGGAAATGACAAATAAACACTATCAAAGACTGAAAGGACAGAAACAACAGCCAAGAGGACAATATTTACTTAAGATTAAGGGAGCTGGAATGCTGGCCAGAGTGGAGAGCTTTGAGAAAGTTAATTTAGTGGATATGGTTGGATTTTCATATGAAAGAAACTTAGAAATGGTCACATTTCATTTCTTTCCTTAAAACAGTAGTACCACTTCATATGCCTTTTTAAAAATTCACTCTCTGCAGCCAACTAAAATATATAAACTTAACATAGGGCTGAGTGAAGAGTTTTAGTAAAGGTACGTTAGAGGTCAAGGGGCAAAGTAAAGATTATTAGTTGAGCATTTATATGACAGAAAGAAAACAAACTTTCATGAATGTTCATTGATGAAATTCAAAATATAGTATTTGAACTTACACCCTTGTAATACGGATCTACAAATGAGGCAAGTAAAAAAATCTTATTTTGAGGAGGAAAACATTTTACTTAATTGGGCTTCAAAGTTAATTTTCTCTATCATCAAATTGTTTACAATTGTCTATAAAAATAATTTTAGCTCATGGCTGATATAAAACAAGATGGGCTGGGTATGACTTCCAGAACTGAGTTGACTAGTGCCTGGCTTAAATAAAAAAAGGTTTTACTGTCTCACATAATTTTTTTTTAAAAAACTGTTGGACAGTATTCCAGATAAGATAATTCAGAACTTTAGGCCCTTTCCTGTCTCTCTTGTTCTCTCTCTATTTCCCAGCTACCATGAAGTAAGTGGCTCATCTCCTCTCTATGATGCAGCCTAACATTTCTACATCAACACAGATCTAAAAGTCAGTGGAACTGTCTGACCACGGACTGGAATCTCTGAAGCTGTGAGCACAACACAGACCTTTCCTTTTCTAAGTGGATGTATGTCAGACATTTTGCCACAGTTGACAAAAAACTGACTAACCTGGAAAGTTGATACTGAGAAGTGGGATCATTGCTGTATTAGAGCTGACCATGTGCTTCAGGAGCTGTGAGACTAAAGCCAACATTCTAATGGAGACTCAGGAAGTTGGAGATGTCAGGTATGTAGAATATCTGCCAAGGAAACCTAGAGGCCATGAGTGGAGCCAGCCCAAGAGAGTGGGCAGAGGAGATACAGATAGCAAGGCCATAAAGACAGGGCTCCCCAATGGAGCTTACATCTGGCTGCCATGTGCCTTGGATGTCAGACATTGTGCTATAGGAATTAATGTTTGTGCTGGTGGATTTGAGTCTTGCTTTGGTCCTATTTGTATCACAGTGTTTCTCCCTTCTGGAATGAACATGCTTACTCTATGCCACTGCGTCTTGGGTAGTGTGTAGCTTTTTATTTGATTCTTACGTGGGTTTACTAGGTAGTAGTTTGCCTTAAGCCTCAGAGGGGACGTTGGGTTTGGACTTTTGAGTAATGCTGGAATTAAGACTGCAGCAGCTCCTGGAAATAGGCTAAATGGATTTTGCATAGAAAAATGGACACAAGATTTTGAGGGCCAGGGGTGGAATTTTCTAATTTGCATATGAATCACCCTGCACAAACTGACATATGGAGGGCTTGATCTCTAGTGCAGTGATGTTCAGAGGCAAGCCTGAAGAGGTTATTGGATCATGAGTATACTAGTCCACGGATGAGTTCACGGATGCATGAGCTACTAGGAGGAGGGGCCAATTTGCAGGAATCAGGTCACTGGGGCATGCCTTTGAAGGGTGTATCTTGTCCTCCTCTCTTTCCTCTTTCGCTTACTCTCTGATTTCTGGTGAACAGATTTCCTTTGCCATGTCCTTCTCCCATAATGTCTCTGCCTGGACAGAGGAATAAAGCAGTGGAGCTAGACCAATTTCTAGTGAAGACTGTGAGATTGTAAGCCACAGTAATCCTATGTTCCTTTACATTGTTGTTCTCAGATCACAAGAAAAGAAAGCTCACTGCCATAATAATCTTGTGACTCGCATTGACTTTTCCATAATTGATTCTTAACAAACTTTCTCCTGAATAGTATCCTATCAGTTCTGTATCTTCAAGCTCTCAGTCCCTGAGAAGATGTAGTGTTTGATGTCTTCATGTTGAGCCACAGATCTTTCTTAGTTTTTAGGGTAGAAACATTATGTTCTCTTATGTTCTGCTTATCCTAGAACTTTTTGAAATGGAAGGCACTTGGAAGGGTTTCATTTTTTCCCCTGCCTACAATGAATTTTTATAGACTTTTAGCACTCTGATAGCTAATTTCCAAGAACAAGTCTAAACAACAATCTTATAGCTAGCAAACATAAGAATCATTCAGGACAGAGTCCAGCGAACTGTGGCCCTCAGGCAAACCTGGCCCACTCCATTTTTATAAATAAAGTTTTATTGAGACAGCCATATGCACTCACTCTGTGTTGCCCATGTCTGTGTTGGTGCTGTGAGATGAGAGCTAAATTATTATAATAGAGCTCAGGTGGTTAGAAAAATGGAAAATATTTATTATGTGGCCTTTTACAGAAAAATTTTGCTGTCCCCACATTAAAGAAATCTCTAGAATTTTGCTTACCTCAAATTTGGAAGCCACATAAGGGATTATATGTTTTTCCCATAGTACATCTACAGTTCAGATGTTGTCTTTTCTCTACACTCTTTAAAAAATTGCTTATACAGGTCAAGGGGATTCATTTAGGCAGATTCCTTTATTCATATAACATATTTTGGTCATTTTCATAATCTCTTTTGTCGAACCGTCTCAATTTCACATGTTGGAAGCATTCAATTCATGTATCTAGTTTGTTCCAATCTATCCCCTTATTATCTGTCCTTAAATTCTCTGTCCCTCACTCTTTTAGTTTTCCTCTTGTCTAGTGACAATTTCAGCTTTCTTGTTAATGTTTTTAGATTCCACATCTTGGAGAGAACATGCAATACTTGTTTTTATAAGCTTGGTTAACTTGCCTCAATAGGATGGTTTCCAGATCCATCCATTTTCCTGCAAATGACAGAAATTTGTGTTTCTTTATGACTGAGAAATTATCCATTGTGTAGAGATACATGCACATGTGTCATGTGATCTTTATCCATCTGCTGATAAACATCCAGGCTGGTTCCATAACTTGACCCTTGCAGTTTGTGCCACATAAAATGGACATGAAGTAATCCTTATACTGTGCTGACATCAGTTACTGTGAACATATAATACAGAGGCACAGAGCTGGGTGAAATGGTAACTCTACTTTTAGTTTGCTGAGGCACCTCAGTACTGATTTCTATAGTGGCTGATTACATAACATTTACATAGTGATTCACATTCTCATTAGCAGCGTAGAAGTATTCTCTTTTCCCCATATATTTGTTAGAATTTTAAAGGTTTTTTTTTTTTTCATTTTTGTTTGTGTTTTCTATTCTTGATGAGAATGAGACAGTCATTCTAATTAGGGAGAGATGAACTTTTAGTGTAGTTTTGATTTGCATTTTCCTAAAGGCAAAAGATGGTGAGCATGCCTTTCATATCCTTATCAGGCTCTTAGACTTCTTTTGAGAAGGGTCTTTTTGATTCATTTGCCCTTTTATTGATTCTTTTGCTGTTAAGTTTTAGAATTCTTTATATATTCTAAGTATTATTCCTCTATTTGAAGAGTAGCTGGTAGATTTTTCTCTCACTCTGTCTCTTCACCCCATTAATGGTTTCCCCTGCTGTCCAGAAACTTTTAAATTTGATTACATTCTATTTATTAATTCTAGCTATTATGTCTTGTGATAGTGGGATCCTATTGAGAGTCTTTGGCTGTGCTGAAAGCTTCCAGTATTTCCTCTATGTTTTCTTTTAGTAGATTCAAAGTATCAGGTCATACACCTAGTCTTTGATCTGTTTCCAATTGATTTTTGTACAGGATGAGAACTAAGCATCTCATTTCAATTTTCTATCAGTGGATATCCAATTTTCCCAGCATTGTTTGTTAAAGAGGAGGTATTTTCTCCAACATAGATTTCTGCTCCTTTGTTCAGAGTCAGATGGTGCTCCTTGCATGTTTTTTCACTGTGTTTTCTCTTCTGTTATTTTGGCATACAGTGTGTGTGTGTGTGTGTGTGTGTGTGTGTGTGTGCGCGTGCACGTGTGTGTGACTATCGTGCAGGTTTTATTACTAAAGCTCTGTAGTATAATTTGAGATTGAGTATCATGTTACCTTTAGTCTTGCTCCTTTTTGCTTTGACTCTTCTGGGCCTTTTGTGTTAATTTTTTTCAGTGAAGAATGTCATTAGTATTTTCATGGGGATTATATTGAATCTGCATAGATTGCTTTTGTAGATATTTTGACAATATTAATTCTGTCAGTCCATGAACATGAGTTGTTTTTTTTTAATCTTTTCAAGTCTTCAATTTCTTCAGTGCTCTGAAATTTTCATTGTAGAGATTTTTTACCTCTTTGGTTACATCAATCTTTAGGTTTTTTTTTAAATTTGAAGTTACTAAGAATGTAATGGTTCTCCTGATTTCTTATTTAGTCATTATTTGTGTGTAGTATAGCCATTGATTTTTTAATGTTGATTTTATATCTTATTACTTTGCTGAATTCATTTATGAGCTCTAAAAGCCTTTGGTTGAGTCTGTCGGGCATCCTCATCATAGAACCTTACCATCCACAAACAGAGGTAATTTGACCTCTTCCTTTCCTATTAGTATCTTTTATTTTTTTCCTTTGCTTCATTGCTCTAAAATTTCCAGAGCTATATTCAATAAGAGGGATAAGTGTGGACATCTTTGCTTTGTTTCTATTTTGAGAGGAAATGGTTTCAATTTCCCCCCATTGAGAATGATAGTATGATATGGCCTTTACTATTCCGAGAAGTGATCCCTCCAGACCTTGTTTCTTCTTTTCTCATGAAGAGATGCCAGACTATGTCCAAGGCCTTTTCTGGACCAACTGAAGAGATTGTGTGACTTTTATCCTGGATTGTAAGTGCATGGCTCACTATCTTTATTTGCATGTATCGAGACATCCTTCCATATCTACAGTGAGATCCACTTGGTCTGAGCATGTGATCATTCTAGTGTGTTGTTGAATTTGGCTTTTAAGTATTTTATTACAGATTTTTGCATCTGTGTTCATCAAGGATATTGGCTTATAATTTTTTTTAACCTTTATTGGTACATTAAATATACACATCATGATTGCACTCCATAATGGGGATTTGTACCAGTATAAGACACAACTTAATTCTCATTTTTTCCCATAGCCCTACCCACCCTACCACCCCCCCATATACATAAAATTTGTTTCCTTACTTTTTTGTTACAATCTCAACATTGTCCCCTTTCACCTTATTTTACACTGAGCA
>PVIR01001383.1:0-47803 GCA_004026965.1 Petromus typicus | reverse complement strand
AGATTCATTTACATCTTCATTTTTTCATACCAGAGAAAAGATGTGATATGTACCTATCTGTGCCCTATTTATTTCACTTATGAGGATATCCTCAAGGTATGTCCATTTAAGTAGAAATGATTCAAACTTATCATTTTTTATGGCAGAGTAATACTCCATTCTGTAGAAGAACCACAGCTTTTTTATCCAGTCTCCAGTTGATGGACATTTGGGTTGTTTCCAACTTCTTTCTTTCTTTATCTCTCACCTTCCCTCCCCCTTGCAGTACTGGGGATTGAACTCAGGAACTTGCACTTTCTAAATATACGTGGTGCTACTGAGCTACATCCTGGCTGTCTCTCAGTTTTTCAAATAAAATCTCACTAGTATTTAGGTTAAGCTTGCCTTGAAGTCACTACATAGTCCATAGTCTTGAACTTAAAGCATTTCTCCTGCTTCAGCCTAGTGAGTGCCGGGATTACAGGCATGTGATACCACAGCTGGCTGATTAATTCTTAATAGTGTATCTATTCTTCCTCTTTTATGTGTAGGATTTCTTTTAATATTTTCTGAAATGCTGACTTAGTGATCTTGAATTTCCTTAGTTTATGCTTAAACTTGGAAGATCTATTTCTCTTTCAATTTAAAGAATATCTTTGGTGGGGACAGAGTAATCTAAGTTGGCAGTTACTTTCTTTCAGAATTTGAAATACATCATTTCATGCAGTTGTGTGCTTACAAATTCCTACAGAGAAATCTGGAGTCATTCTGATGGGTTTCTTGTGTAAGTGACTTAGCATTTCTCCCTTACACCTTTCCATGGTCTTTTCTAGTTTTGTTCTCTTGCTGTTAGAGCTTCAACATGATATGAAGAGGCTCTTTTCCGGGTCATCCGTGTTTGCATTTCTAAATGCCTTCTGTACATGGATACATATACCCTCCGCAAAGTTTGGGAAATTTTATCATTTTATTATATTTTCTGTGTCATTACTCTGTACCTCAGTACCCTCTTCTACACCCAATTTCCTGTTTGATTATTAACTGTGTTCCAGAGTTCTTGGGTGTTTTGTTCATATTTTCTCCTTTTTTCTGGGTGTCTATACGCATGAATTCCTCAATCTTGTTTTCAAGCCCTCAAATTCTGTCTTCTGTGTGTTCATGTCTATTGATGAGACTTTGTACTGAGTTTTCAATTGGACTTAATGTGCTTTTTATTTCCAGAATTTCTGTTTGGTTTTTCAGAGTGTCCCTTTATTAGACTGTGCCTTCATATCCTGCACTGACTTCACTAATACATTCAGCCGTGTATTTGTGTCATTTTTGAAATCACTAATTGTTTTATAAATCAGGATTTTGAATTGCCTGGAATTTTATCCATTTCAATATCTACATTTATTACTGACAAATTATGGACATTTTCATGTTGCCTTGTTTTCTCACACTCTTTGTGTTATGCATGGAGATTTTTTTCACCTGTTGAGATGGACATTTCTTTCACTTTTATTTGAAGGTCTTTGTGTCCAGCTGCCCATTAAGGCCTTGATCTCTGGCACCAACCATTTCTAGATGTGGAGATTTAATATATTGTTTCTACATGACTCAATCATTTGAAAAGGGTGTGTCAAAAAGTCATTGATCCTGTGTGCATCTATTTACTACTCTTTCTATTCTGGTGTTTCAGGCTGGGGTCTCTGGATTCTCCTCATGTTCTAAATTCAGAACCCCAACTCCACGTGTAGACCACAATCTGTCCTATGATAAAAAAGGTAATATGTTTGCACATTGGATGTGACTGATTTGAAAGGAAGATGGATGCCCTTGTGAGTCATAAGTACAAACTTATTTAACAAAAAGTGTCCATAGTTTCAGGGTAGCTTTGGTTATAGAGTTTCTCATTCAACAATTAAAGCAAAACCACTATTATGTGAAAGGGGTTCTCATATAACAGGGAGGTTGAGAAACATTTTGCTAAGTACTAAGGACCATGGAAATGACAAGATGAATATATCTGATCCTTGGTTCTTAGGACCCTCGTAGCACAATAGATACAAAATAGATGGGCATCTTTTACTTAAAAGTGACAAAAATTTTTTTCAAACTGACTTAAAGGAAAAGAAGGAATGCAACCTTTTTTGGCTCAGTTATGTGATCAAAAAGTTCACAGTTCATAAGGTATTTAGCTCATGCAGGCATGCCTGGACAAGTTTAAATAGGATCTTCAGTATTCACTCTCTCCACATCTTTTGGTCCCAACACAAACAAGTACTCTCCAGTATTACATTACTGAAAGTCTTAACACCTAGTCATTCTGATGGTAAGATACACTAACCTGTCCCCCAGTTCCTTTGAATTAACTCTCAGGTCTCTTTGGCTCAGCCTGCAGTGAGAATCAGTTGCTGCTGCAGGAGGGCCAGGTGCCTCTCTAACTGGAAGGAGGTCAGCACCATTAAACCACGGTGAACTGACGGACTCTGTGGAGTCTTCAGAGAACAAGAGTAAGGAGGAATGAATGCCAGAAAGGCAGATGCAATAGATGGTCACTAGAAACAAAAAGTTTAGCAATATAAGAAAGAAAATAATGAATGACATGAGACACGAGAGACTGTTTAGTTAATGTTTACATGATAAACATTTATTGAAAATTTTTAAGAGGCTGCTGATTACCAGTGTCTCCTACCAGTTTTCATTTCTTCTTCCTAGTGAAGCCATGGATGTTGGGTTTTTATTGCCCTCTGTAAGTGGAGGTTGGGGACTGAGAAAAGGCTGGTGCACCTCCAAACCTCTGGGTGGGTCTGGCTTATAAAGTCGTTCCCTATCCCTTCTGCTATCGATTTGTTTGAGGAACCAATGCAAGCAAGGTGTTCGACAATGAAACATAAAGTGAAATCCCTAGGAAGTTTCCAGGAATGCTTTTCTGTTTTACACACACACACACACACACACACACACACACACACACACACACACGCACACACACGCACACGCACAAATGCAATTAGGAGCTCTCAAAGGGAGATTCGACTCACAGCCTGAGCCTACAGGAGAGAAATGTTGAAATAATACGGTTTCTTGGATGATGTTGAGAAAATTAATAACTCGAGCAGTGACCCCTCCTTCTAGCTTCTGGTTGTATGAGAAAAATCACTTTTCTTATGTCAAATTACACTGGCATTTTATGTTTCTTAAGGCAAATGTGCCTGAGCCAATAGCGAGGCACTGAAGATTAGAAGTTAGTAGTACATGCAGGTTGAATATCTCTTATCTGAAAGGATTAGAGCTAGAACTGTTTTGGATTTGGGGGGTTTTGAATTATTTGCATATACATGATGCGGTATCTCGGGGATAGGATGCAGATCTTAATACAAATCTCACTTAGGTTTCATGTATACCTTATGCATATAGCCTGAAAGTAATTTTAGGCACTATTTTTCATAATTTTCTGCATAAAATGAGGTTTCACAGCACAAAAATTTCCATTCATGGTGTTCTCTTGGTGCATAAAATGCTTTAGATTTTGGGGCATTTCAGATTTTGGATTTTTGGATTACAGATGCCTCACCCTCAGCTCATATGGTGCTTTGCATCTGCTAGAGGAGTAGTTCACTGGATTTTGTTCAACTTTCTCCTTTCTATGATGTTAACCATAGTATCTAAGGGAACTGGATCAAGGAAAACTTGAGGGCAAGCGGGACATGCTGATTAAGTGCGGAGACCCGGTGGAGAGCTAATGTCTTTCATTCTGAGAAGGAAGCTTTCCAATGTGGAGTCCTCCATCCCCGGGTCAGAAGCACCACCTTCACAGACAAAGGAAAACACACGCTTCTCTATTTCCACTTAAAAAAACCCCAATTAAGGGCACAATGAAGATCTGTGGAACCCCACCAGCAGGAACAAAAATAAGGCACTTAGCTCATGCAATCTTGTCTCTTTATTTTCAATATCACTTACAATGTATGCTTTTTACAAAATCAAACCCTTCCTCACCAGTGATATGATTGTCCCTGAAAAGGCTTTGAAGTATCCTGCCGTTAACACTTCTGTACACAAACATTAGCAGAAGCCCCGCTAGGCAGGAGGACAAAAATAATTGTTCAGCCTTCATTTTAATTTAACCTTTTGCAAAATCCTACTTTACAAAAGTTCCCCTTGACTTCCTGGCAGCATATTGAGATAATTTGTGAGGTAGTCCATGCTAGGGAAGACAGAAAATCTCCATGAATCTTTTCCCCCATGAAAGACTGTTCTGGACCCTTCACCCCTTTTAATTTAGGCATCTTTCTCTCTTTCTTTACCATTTGCATGGGTCTCTTTGTCACCTTAACGCTCTTGTCTAATGGTTTCTGTACAATTAAGGCATTATGGAGGTGAACGTTAATATGTCTCTGGAAATTTATGGAGGGTATATATCTCGACATTCACAGTGTGCCAGAAATTGCCCAGGAATGTAGGTGCTCTGCTCTTCCAGCTGACGTGGGAAACAGAATTCGTTATCTGTGCTATGGGCAGTAGACTGAGTAGAGACCTTTGTCGGGAAGGTGGGAAAAGGAAAAGAGTAGCCAGCCTGTGTAAGTCTGGAGGGAAAACAGGGTTCAACTGAGTCTGAGGTCTGGTTAAAGAGTGAAGGTGTGGTGTTGGTTTCAGATGGTTGGTTGTGAGATTCTCGTTCTGCATGCCCTAGCTATTGACTTTGTGCCGCAGCCTCCTTACCCCTGAACTCCTCCATTTGTGAAATGGAGGGGCAATGAGGACTTGACTCTCATCCTGACAGGGACTGGCCAAGCTGTTGTGAGCTGGTCCTTACCCTTGTCTCAGCCCCGTGGTGAATCCAGGCCACTGTCTCATCGGCTCCTATTGACTCTCAGGGACACAACAGCTGCTGTAGTTTTGCTTCTGCCTCCATGAAACGCTTTCCCTGGATGTTCACAGTGGGTACTCTCCCCTCCATTCATCAAGCAGATTGAAGTTACTTTCCTTTATTTTTTATTGAAATCTTTATTGGTACATTGCCTATACACATCATGATTGCACTCCACAATGGGAATTTGTACCAGTATAAGACACAACTTAATTCTCATTTTCTTACAAAGGTCCTGGTCATAGCATAGGTTTCCCAAAGACAGACTTGGGGAGCCCATTTGGGGACCATCACAGGAGTCAGAGGTGTAGGGATCAGATGATGGTAAGGAGGTAATATTTAATACTGTCAGAGATGTACTGATGAGAAGTTCGTCACAGTGGGGACCTCAGACTCAATCCCGGCTGGAGAGCCAGATGGTTGCCAGCAACTCTCGTGCCTTGCAGGTATGAGGGTCCCTCTTGTAGGTGCTGATTATTGGCACACCTGGCCTCTGCACTCAGGGCTGAGCATCAGGTGCTTTGCGAGAGAAATCCCTGCAAAGAGGAAAGTGGTGTTAAATAGGGAGGTCTCTGGGTGTGAGGGAACTGCCCCTCCAGGGGCAGGTGGCACCATAGGTTCCGCTTTGCCACTCTGTCCATTCACTCTAGTCCTCTACTCTGTCCATAGTCTTGAAAACGCTTATTTCAATTGGTGAGGATCCCCTTAGTGTTTGCATATTTGCTGAATTAGCCTGGTGGGGGGCCCGTGTGCACAGGGCTATGTTCATCTGCTCCTGAGTGCTGTTCAGAGGGTGGAGACACCGGGGCGGCAGGCATGCTGATCGCCTGAAAGTTCATCCACTCTGCTTTGCAGTGAGTTTCTAGAAGTAAAATTTCTATGCCTAAGACATGAAGTTTTGAAAGCAGAGCATGTCTCAGTAGTAATATCTTTGAGATTCTTCATAAACCCAAACAGTATAAGGTCAAAGTGCCAAAATTGCAGCAAATTAAATTCTGGGACTTTCAAATACGAGTGTGTTGGCAATTGACATGAACAATCTTTTTCTTTTGGAGGCTGGATAAGAAAGCTAATTTTGAATGTTTAAAAGGAGTATGTGTGTGTGTGCTGTGCGTGCATGTGTGTGTGCATGTGTGGGGGGTATTTTGGCTTCCACTAAAAGCCCATTTAAAATCTGCTTGAGTGCTCTTTCATTTGGCTAATAAGTATTCATAACGGTAGGCTAAACCCTCAACTTTAGGCTGGTCTCTCCCCTCTCCAGTGAGGCCACATGACTAAGCCATCAAAAAAGGAAAATTTCACTTTGACAAATGTTACACCTACATTGGGAATATGCAGATAAGTTTCTCCCTAAAAGGTTAACCAGAGACAATAATTACTTTCTCCTGAGATTACCGAAGTGACATGCTGCTGTCTTGATTTCGCTGCTGCTTTATGATGTGCATTTCTTGCCACTTATAAATGAAACAAATGAGGTTAGATGGCAAAGATTATGAAAGGAATTAGTAATAATGAGCCTGGTAACAAAAAACATTATTATAGAAAATTGAGTTGACCTTCGTTTCGTAATGATTCACCTTAATTGTTTTTTGTAGTGTAATTTGAATGAAATTAAATAATACTAATATTCCCCCTGCCACTGACTGGGAATTTTATGTAAAGATGAATAACTCTCAGAACTAAAGATTGGGCTGCCATCCTAGAGATCACTCTTGCTGCTCCCTGCAGCTTTGGTCCTCAACATGATCATGAGCACCAATGTCAGGACCGCAATTTACTCCTCAAATCCCTTTGGTTGTGTGCTTTGTGCAAAGGATAAAGGGTCACCCCCTTCCAACTCTCATGGCAGTCACTTCCTTTGAACCCTCAACTCCTGTCCTTCCTAATTGTCCTATCGGTACCTTGTTGGCCAATCAGCCATAGACACGTACACAAGGGAGCTCCAGGCACTTTCTGTAAATTGGATAGACATTTTAATTGTGAAATTTATAAAATACTGTAAATAAGGAACACTGACCGTTCTGCTTAAAAAGATTATTAGCAAGGCTCAACATACCATAATTAGCTCAGTCATTACATTTAGGTGAGGTCTCCAAAATGAGTGAGGCTAGGGAAATGAACAGGGAGATGGGAGAGTAATGTTTATGTTACTGTAAACATTGAACTTAGGGGGCATGTGGCTGTGTCTGGATACATTATTGGTTGTCTCGATTAGGGGTAAGTGTTGCTATTCCTTTTCACTTGCTAATGCTTTGAAATACCCAGTGAGCAGGACTTCTCCCATAAAAAGCATTATCACAGCCCAAAATGTCAAGAGGGCTGAGGATTTTAGATCCTGTATAAGATAACCCAGAGAAACAAGACTGTAGCTAATTAGCCAATTACTTAAATAGCTAAGTATTTCCATGGACCTTTTTAAAAAACTGAATTGGCTTTGCCAGTTTTTCCTAATTAGTAGATGGTCAATTTGAGGGTGAGAAGGCCTGTAAACTTGTTTTTTAGCATTGGCTTCCTTGTTGAGCTATAATGGTAGTGTGTGTGTGTGTGTGTGTGTGTGTGTATGCTGGGATAGTACATGACAAATAAATTTTATTTTTCCTTATGTTTAAATTTCCTACAGGCTACTGTATCAGGTGTAACTCTGGACTCTACACAGATGATCTGGCTTAGTGTCCACCACAACATATGAACATGCTTAACCCCATCCTGACATTGTAACCAGTGGTTTAGAGATCAGAAACTCAGCACACACTACATGGATGCCCTAGTAGGTGAGGGGCAGGGCCCTGTCGTGGTCTGTCTCAGCCCCATTGGCCTTGCACTTTGCTAGAATCATTGAAAAACCACTCACTCCACAATCCCTTCAAAGAATTTTTTTTGCTCATTTATGAGATCTTTGCATTATTACTTTTTCTATTTTTACAAATTTAAATAAACTTAACCTCATCCCCAGCAATAATGGTCTGGAATTTTTGGTTCAGTGTGTTCGTGTCTACTATTTTTTTTGTAATGCATTTCAAGGAATCGTCATTTCCAAGCCATAGCCCTAAACCTTTCCTTGCCTACATCAAAATGAGCTTGTAGTGATCAAGCAGTATACAAGTGGAAATTATTGTGCTAATTGATTAGTTAATCCATGTGAGGGCCATGGAGCATGCTCTAGAACAGTTTCTGAACGGCCAAATTAAGGTGAGATCAGCAAAATCGAGAGTGATGATAAAGAAGAGGATTGAAGGAAAATGCTTTTAAGGGGCTCCTGTGATTAAATGCAATCACGGGAGAGCTAATGGGTTAACTCATTTCTGCCGAGCACAGTTACATGGTGTTCAGGCTGATGAAAGACCCCGCAGTAACTTTCAAATGGAGAAATGGGAATTAGCGGCATTCCCTCTCCAATTACTAATTTTACAGAAACAAACAGCTCAGCCAAGGGACATATTGTCTGTTCCAAGGCTTTCTGTGAACAAATACATTTGATAGTTCAGATGACGCTTCAAGTGAAATAGGCCCTGATTTTCAATGTACCCTCGAATTGTTTTATTTTGCTGTCAATAGATTTAATAATTGATTGTGCAGAGAAAACACAATAGGGTAAGAACAATACCAGGGTTATCTCCAGAGTTCTAGAGGAATGGTTAGTGTGAAATTAAGTGAGGCTTTAAAAAAATTGTATATTGTACTGTTCATAAGCTATATTCTCACTGATCTAACCTCTCTATGTTGTCTCCATCCAGCGGGGATAAAGCTTTGCGGCCAATCCTCCATGAACAAAAGTGTCAGCCTCTCGCAGAGAGGAGGGAATTTATGTATTTGTAGGCTGCACACCCAACTGTGGCTCAGGGACCATGACTGCTAGGGTACAAAGAAAAGGAGTTCAGAACTGGGCCTGGTGGCACAGGCTTGTAATCCCAGCACTCTTGGAGGCTGAGGCAGGAGGATTGCAAAGGAGCCCCAGCTGGGCAGCTTGGTGAGATCTCAAAATAAAAGTCTTTGAGATGTAACTCAATGTGAAGGTCCTGGGTTCAGTCCTAAAAGAACACACACACACACACACACACACACACACACACACACACACACACACACACATTGAATGTTGATTATCAGCCTAATTGACACACATTTCTTAGTCTTCTTGGTTAAGATTTGTAATTGATGACTTTTATGGCTGAACAATATATTCCCTGCAATTCCTTTTATTTATGTAGCTCATACCAAGTCAACATAAACAAATGTGGTGGTAGAATAGAGACAGAGTCACACTGTCACAGATGGCATCATTTTGATCCCCCATTTAGACTGGTGAGGCAGTAAAGAGGTTTGTCTTGGATCCTGCAGGGTCTCTGATAGTTTGGTTACTCAGTACTTCATATTATAAGTACTGTGGGAATACAGTACCTACTGTATTGTACTGAAGTTCATTATTCACTGTCTGTCCTCCCAACTGCACTGTGCAATAATGACCTTGCAAACAGTGACCTTCTATTGGGCCTAGAATGTAGTGGATATTCAATGAACATTTATTAAGTAAGTGAACTCACATGTCTCTCCCTGAATGGTTGCCAGCGCAGTGGTCTCCAACAGGGTGAAGTTGCCCTTTAGAGGACATTTGGTAATGTCTGGAGACATTTTGATTATCATCACTTCCTTTGCAAATCTAGTGGGTAGAGGCTATGGAAGCTGCTAAAGATCCCAGAATGCAAGAAGAGCTTCCCACTAAAGAATTATCCAGCGTTAGTGGGAACAGTCCTAAAGCAGAGAAATCCAGGTCTAAAGGGATCTCACAAAAAACAAAGAATAAGGACGAAGTTTCTTTGCAGATGCTCTAGTGCCATCACCAGATCTGGCATTGTGCAGCTCCTGGCTCCTCCCCAGAGTAAAAACAGCCATGAGAGATAAATGTGTTAAACTGATTCAGTACATGAAGCAGACAGGACAGCTCAGTTAAAGACACTCACCAGGAGGACTTCCAGAACTGCTTCAAAAAGTAGCAAGGGCGATGGGTTGAGTGTGTTTGAAGGGAAGGGGAATAGTACAGGGAGATCAATGGCAATGTATCCTTTGCTCTAATAGAGGTTTTAAAATTTAATCATTAATTATATTTTCTGATTACATTTCTTATTCTCTTGCTCAAATTACCATAAGACCATTGTACACAGAAGGACATGGGGAGGCTTTCCATTTAATAAAGAGCTTTCTACCATGAGAAAACCTATAAGAGTCCAAAGGAAATGTAGGCCAACATGTGCTTCTGGGCCTGGAAGGGTAGTGGAATCTGAACTGTGCCGTCTCATTGAGTTAATATGTTAAGGCTCCAACTTCAGATGTAACTGCATTTGGAGATAGGGCTGAGGGCAGTGACAGAAGTGAACTGGGGCCATAGGACAAGGCCTAGTCTGATCGACTGGTGTCCTTATAAAACAGTGAGATACTTGAGCTCCCTTCCTCTGCTGCATGAGGGTGCAAGGAGAAGGTGGTCTTCTATAAGTCCGTGAAGTGCACCTGCTGGACTCTGAATCTGATGCCACCTTCACTTTGGACCTTGAGCACCCAGAAAACTATTTGGATGTCTAAGCTGCAGTGTGTGGTATTTTGTTACAGCAGTCAGAACAGACCAGGAGAGTTGACACAAAGGTATTGGATCCTGGTTCCTGGAACCTGTCAATGTTTTTACAGATGGGGATTAATTAAAGGTTTTCAGAAGACAGGATTATCCTACATTACTCAGGTGATGGGCCCTAAATACAATCAGGAGTGTCTTTACAAGTGAGTTAGAATGGGAACTTGGCACATACACACACACACACACACACACACACACACACACACACACACACAGAGGGAAGTCAATGTGGAAATTGAGGGAAAGGTTGAAGTGGTGTGGTCACAAACTATGGAATTGTAAGCAGCTATCAGAATGTCAGAGAAGTAAGTAACATACCACCACACCACCCAGAGCCCCGGAGGAAGGGTGACTTTGTCAGTACCTACATGTCAGGCTCTCATTATCCATAAATACGAAGGGATAAATTTATGTCTCTGTGAGATCCTAAATCTGTGCTAAGTTGTGATAGCACTCACTGGAAGCTAATGTAGAAAGAAGTGGTATTTTTTTTTTTTATTGCTGCATTCACTGTTTCTGTGACTCTTCACATGGTAAAAACTTAATGACCTAGATCAAGATTGGCTCTTTGTTTGTTTGTTTTTTGAGACAATGTCTTGCTTTGTAGTTCAGGTTGGTCCTGAACTCAGCCTCGAACTTAGCAATCCTTCTGCCTCTGCCTCCTGAGTGCTGGGATCACAGGCATGAGTCACCACCCACACATGGCACTCTGGCACGTGGTACTGACTGCTGATGGGTGTGAGTCACCACACCCATCGTTGTTGTATGTGGTTATTGGGAATTGAACCTGAGACCTTGCACTTGCAAGGCAGGCACCAGAACTACTGAGCTAAATCCCCAGCCCAATCAAGATTGGTTATTAAGGAAAGAGCCCAAGAGACATCTGAGGCTTCTTTTTCTATAGGTTTTTGGTTTAATACCTGGAACCTTTACTATTATGTTATTCAGAAGAAGAGCAAGGTCTTAGCTGGCAGAGGATTTCCTCAGCAGATTCCAAGCTTGGAAGATTCTACTTGGGAACCTCATGAAATTTAATAGGAGAGTTCAAGGCTTTGGGTATCTACAATTTGTCCCATGACAATAAGATTTCCTATATATGAGGGGTCAGTTCTTGAACAACTCCAGATCCTAGCATTACTGTTAAGTAGTCAGAGTGGTCGGTCCTCCCTGATATTTGGACAGAGAACAGGATAAAGTGAAAATACAGATTTGTAGGATGGGAATGTTTTGCAAAGGAAGCTGTAGCCATAAGAGCCTGGTGTTAGGAAGAATTTTGGCTTATTTAACACATAGGAAGAAGTCTAAAAGTACTGGGACTTATGCAAGGTACCACATTATTTGGTGCACATAGGTTTAGGAATATTATATTTGTTTTGGAAAACATGTCTTTTATCATCACCTATTTCTCCTTTATCTTAGTATAACTTTCTCTTTAACTTCTACCTTGACTGCTATTAATGTCACCTTTTTTGCTTCATATAACATTGCCCGTACCTTTATCCCCAATTAAAAATTATATTGTTTAAATTGTATTCCTTATAAATAATAGAAATTTAGGATAAATTATGTCCTTTTTCTCATATGTAGAAAAATGTCAATTCTATTTGGAAAGATTTCCATTAGCATTTCTAATATATAATGTCTGAGTGTAGAGAACACTTCCATTATGTGTACATAATTTACATATACAAAATAACTCATTTCTTGATGACTAAGTAATTTAGATGCTACTACACATCATCTCACATCTTGAAATTTTTGTCAATCCTTTTAATATACTTGAGTTTTAAAAATAAAGCCACATTTCCACTGAGCCGTCAAGATTACAGTTAAAATTTATAGAATGTAAGCAAAAATTGTTAATTTGTCCAACGAATAACAATGTTGTTCTTTATTTATATCTACAGTCACACCGTCAGTATGGCATGTGTTCAGAGTTGTTCCAACAGCATGGCTGGGGTGACTGTGACTTAGCAAGACTTTCTCCACTGCATTTAGGGCTGGCACGATGCTCCTGGGAGAGGAACAGCTGTGGTCGAGGCCAGAGCCTTTGACTGTGGGAACGAAGCTTTGAGTTTCGGCCCACGAGGGAAGTGAACCTCTGACCTTGGCCTCATTAGCACCATGTTCCAGCCAAGTGTGCTAATTGGTCACACATGGAAAAAGATTTGGAGATATGGACATGATGGAGAAGAGGAGCCTTGGTTTTAATGTTTTGGTCTGATGGCAAGAACTTTAGATGCTGGGCTCCAATCTGGTTTGGTTTTAGTCTCTTTTCTTTCTCTTGATCGTTGAGCGTTTTGGGTCTGCTCTCTAAACAATGGAGACAATGCTAATCTTGGAAGATTTTTTAAAATGTAGATATAAAATAGTTTACATGGGCGTGTCTGGTACATGGAGAAGCAAAGAGTAGCTACTGAGTAAGCCTTCTTCTGTGGGCTGGTTTAAATCATTGTAAAGGTGAACGAATGAAATGAAACCACCGTACTCTACCACCCATGCTTAATTATTTTCCCCACCTCTTTCCTCCCCATCACCTCATGACGAAGATAACATATTAGGGAAGGGAACCTCTCTTGCAAAGTGACATATGAATGAAATAAAATTAAATGCTAGACGTGGTAGAGACCATTTTTTCAAGATTATGCCTACTTCAGTGTATTGGAACCGTGTAAGTTCAACCCACCAACCTATCCCTTCAGTGAGAGCCTGCACAGAGCCCAGCATAGGAGACAAGGGATCAGTCTTTTGCCTCAAATCTTCACTTGGAAGCTGGCAGTGGCAGGCAGACATTTCACTTTCCATGCTCCAGGTTTCCTCGCCTGTGAGGATCATAACTGTCACTCTCAGAAGACTATCATGAAGTGATGGAGGTGAGACAGGTGAGTAAACTGACTTGCTACAGGCAGAGTGCTCAGGAAATGCTTAGTCCCAGCTTCATCAGGAAACCTGCTTAGTTCTGCCAACACCCTCCAGTGGAAGGTCCACATGGGCCACCCACAGAAAACTCACCTGATGGTCAGGCCTGCCTTTTTAATGTTTCCTTGTTGCCTTTTGTTGGAATTTTTCTAGAACTTTCTACTGCTAAATAAACTTATTTACTTGGAATAAAAATATGAATATATATATATATATATATATATATATATATAATATACACACATGGTATTGACTTTATCTATTGCATCAATAAGTCCACTGTGTTAAGTGTTTAAAATTAATGGTGGTATCTGCCCAACATCAACTCTGGTCTTAGTCTAAGAGTACTCAATCTCTCTTGCTTATTTTCTGGCCTCCCCAGCCATTGCAAACCCATTTATTCCTCCCCGTAGCTTTGTGCTGAACCTCTGTGGAATCCCTAGAACCATTTCCCTCATATTTCCTCTATTTTTCACATGCAATCTGTATTGGTTCCTTCCAGGTATGGCTCATGTTATGTATTCACTAGATGAAGCCTCACTTTCCCCCTCCTGAAAGAGTTTCCAATTTATCCCTGCTACTGCTAGAATTTCCTTTCACTTGGTATCTTTCACACTCTGTATGTTTCATGTCAATCAAACTTTCCTCCATATATATGTATATGATCCTTGCAATTCCCTATCCTCAGTCACGTACAACTTCCTCTTCCCCAGTCTGAGCTGTAATTCCTCTATCTTGAGTGCACATTTCTTTATTGAACTGAATTTTCATCAGCAATAGTAAGATTTTAAATATGATTCCATGTTCTTCTGCCATTAAAAATACCACAATAATCCATAAAATTGGGATAGAAAAGTCAGATAATTTTGTCCCAGAAGGAACATTTGAAAATATCTGGAAATACTTTTAGTTATCAGCCTCTCCCAACACAGAATTATCTGGTCCTTACTGTCAATACTACTGTACCTCAGAAACATTGGCATGAATTATAAAATATACATATCTGAAAAACTGAAACAAAATAAAAATTGAAAGGCAAAGCTAGAAATGCAACTTAGTGTTAGAATATTGCCTTACAAGCAAGCATGAGGCCCCAGGGTCAGTCTCTGGCAGAGTAAAAATTAATAAAAGACAAAGCTATCACAGAGACAGCTATTAATAAAATAATAATAACCAACACACAAATTAATCATTTGTTAGGTGGTAGTCACTATGCCAGCAGCCTTCTCTCCCTTGTCTCACTGAACCTTATAATTACTCTACAAAGTAGGAGGAGTTATGATTCCTATTGCAAGCAATCAAGTAGAGTGTCCAGTAGTTAATGTAGCCAAGATCACACAGCTAATAAGGACCAGACAGAGACATAATCACAGGCAGAGCATGGGAAGACTTCTTGATTTTGAACCATTCTGCTGAGGTTTAATTGTCTAAGTACAGATATTCCACATATGGAAGAAGAAGGACACTATAACCAATGAGCTTCAGGAAGTCCGTGAACCTCTGGAAATATTGTAGTATTTTCATGACTGGCAATAGGGTTCAAATGGTCAAGAAGTTTTGAAGGGATTTACATGAAGCAGTAAATAGAAATGCATGAATATTTGGTCTTGCTTCTCAAGGAAAAGGACAAGTTTAGAGCCATGGAAAAGCCTCTCTGGAGAGATGTGATTCTTCACTAATAGACTCAAAAACTCTGACTCAGTCCATGGAACAGCATTGATTGAACTTGATAAATCATAAGGCAGCCTTAAGCTTCCAAGGATTATTATACAAAAGGCACAAAGCAAATTAATAATATCTTAAAGAATTAAGTAATCTCAGGTGACTTGGTTATCTCTGATCAGCAAATCTAATGACTTCAGGTACTAATTGGTTTCACAGAATTGACAGATTGATGCCACAAAGATGATATTTGGCTAGGCATTGCTGACATTTTCCTCTGAATTTCACTTGCTGTGAATTCATGGGTTACGAGGTCCTCTAAATATTTACATATTTATTGATCTGTGTTAATATTGTTAACCTGTGGCCTCCAGTTTTGCTGGTTAGAAATCACGATGGTACTTCTTTACACTTTCTCAATGATTATTTCTAGTGTTTAGGATGTCTTGAAATGCCCATCTTCTGTCTACCAACTTTGATAATTACCCTTTAGTTGTAATCCTGTGTCGACTCTATTTCTCTTTCTGATGATTTTTTAAACAGCAGATTTTGATATACTTGTCTTCTTTCAAAGTCTATGTCTCATATTTTCTTTTTTGAATGCGTAGACTGGGACTTTCAGAAGGGTGTTGGGAATAATTTGTTTAGTCATGAGCTTTAACAGTGGTTCTTCTACATTTTCACACTTGCTGTAGACCGTGTATGTCCCCATCAAATTAATATTTTGAGATCCTAAATCCCCATATGATAATATCAGGAGGTAGAGATTTTGGTAGGTCCTTAGGTTATGAAGGAAGCAGTCTCATGAGTAAGATTATTGTTCTTGTAAAACAGATTCAGAGAATTCCTTTAACTCCCCTCCTGTGAGGATGAGTGAGAAGCTGACTATCCATGAAGCCAGAGAGTGACCCTCACCAGGCACCCCATCTGTTGATGTTTTTGATCTTGGACTTTCCAGCCTCCAGAACTATGAGCAATATGTTTGTTCTTTGTAAGCTATCTGGTCTAGTACAGTTTGTTACAGCAGTCTATACAGACTAAGTTACCTATTAAAAACAGTGTTTGACTTTCATACATGTTTATTCTACTAAAAATTTCTTTTTTACTTCTATGTTGGAATTTTATATGTTTTTTGGTATTATAACAATCATCTAAAATTATTGAATTTTACGCATTTTGTATTGAGGAAATTAGATAGCTTTTAAATGTTAAGTGTGGGTTGACTTTGAATTTCTCTCCTTTGAGAAATGATGGTCTACTCTCCCAGTGCACAGCCATATATAAAGGATTTTAGGTAAGGATTCTCAGTATCATGCCCATGTGCTTCCTTCAGCTACATTCAGCATGCTTTTGCAAATACATTGGCTTAAATGTAATAACTACTCAAAGCATTGCCAACATGACCTACTTAGACATAAGGTAGGAGAGAAAAAATATTTAGCATTTTCCATAAATATATATGTCTCCAGATGTACGTGTTCACAGGGAGCCCGAACAAAATAGCATTGCAGAACTTCTCACGAGGTCTCCAGGGCCATAAATCAACCAACCAGTCCCATGTCTTCTTCTGCAGTCTATCTTTAGTCTTTAAGTCTGCTGTTCACCAAAACCAGAGCAAGGAATCATGTTAGTTTATAGTAAGCCTTTTCCCTCCCAATATCGAAGGGTGCCATTGCCTTATTGGAGTCCATTATGCACAAACTTGGGTATTTTGAATAAGTATAATCCTCAACAATATGATTCAGTTTTTCAGTTGCAAGGGGACATCAGTTGTGAGTACAAACTTCCACACTAGTTCTTCAGTCCACAAGTCCCTATGTAAGTAACAGGTGCACAAGGTAGGGATCAAACCCACCCGTCCTCATGGGCCTGTGATGGTCAGCCATCGTGCATGAGCAGCAGTTCATACACAGCAGCAAAGCACACTACTGAGTTTCCTCTCTTCTCCCAGGACTTGATCCACAAAGTATTTTATACCAGGGAGTGATCCAAGAAGAGTATCAGTGACAAAGATAAAAGCATCAGAGTAACAAAAGTGGTAATGCTAGAAGTGACATTGCACTAACCTTGCATAAAGCCATAGAAGGAACAAGGGGAGGCATTTTAGGAAGGAAGACACAGCTCTGCTGTGGATGCTGCTGGTGGGTCAGCGAGTCCGAAGAAAGGGACAACATGGTTACCAACAAGATGGTGTCCCAGAGTGCAGGTGTCCTCCTGTGAGGACAACTAGCAGAGACACCATTGAAGTTAAATTGTAGGAACCAGATCCAAGTTTAGAAGTAGGTGTGACATTTCCCTATAGCCTCCGGGGTTTTTCTAAGTGGAGATTCTAGATATTGGTTAGCTCCTCCTATTTGGACTCCACCCACTTAATCATTCATTTGTTTCTATCTCTTAATAGTTTAACTCCTAGCTGTTTAAAATGCTCAACCAAGCTGGGGACTGAGCTCAAGTGGTATTGAGCCAAGGAACCAAGTTCATTCCCAGGTACCACAGAAAAACAAAAAACCTAAAACCCCACAAACAAACAAATCAAAAAACAAAACAAAACAAACAAACAACCCCCCCAACCAAAACCAAACCAAACCAAACCAAAACAAAATGAAAACAACAACAAAACCCCCAGTCAAATATGATCTGTCCTCTCTTCCTCCAGGAGTATTTCTTCTCTTCTTAGGGCCCATTGTCTTTACTTCTGGTGCTGGTATGATCTTCGCAATATCATCACCTTATAATTTAGGAATCTGGGTAGATGACTTACCTCCACTACAAGATCTCGGAGGGCAGTTTTCCTTCACTGGAAGTTTTTGTCTGTAAGATGCTGTCTCTGAAGCTGTTTGAATCTTCAGTCATTTCTTTTCCCCACAGTTTATAACTGAGGGATGTGTATGAGCAACATCTGAGGGAGTAAGTGGAAGCGCACATCCCTGTGTCCTAAGAAGAGATGGGAGGAGGCTCAGCTCTAAATGAACACAACAGGGTGGAACCTGACAGTGACTTTAAATAAGGAACTAAGATGGAATGATGGGGGATGAGTGAGGCCAAAGACCACAGCCAAAGTCAACCGTGCAGGTCATCTGTTGTGCTTTGGTGACTTGCTTGGATGTCACATTCCAGGAAAGAACTTCTAGTGGGTACAGGGCTATCCTCCTGGATTTATTTTCCTACTGCAGTTCTAACCTCAGAGACAATTCTTTTTGACATGAGGAGGGTTTCATTTGAACATTGAAGATTGGTAGATATTAGGGAAAAAGAAGTGAACAAGAAATAAAGTAGCTGCGGAAATCAGAAGATCAAAAAATGGGTGAAAACTTCTGAGAATTTTATTGCCAAGTAATATGTTTACTATTCGTTTAAATTTGATAAAAATCAAATTAGCTATAATCATATTAAGCTGCAAGTAACAAAAGCAGGTGTTTCTTTTTCGTATACAATATATCCAGAAGTATATTTAAATGACTGTACAATGACTTGGACCCTGTTTATGATTTTCTTGTCTTTTTTCTCATGGTCACAAAATGGCTGCTTCAACACCTATTTCCTTACGAGCATTTGAGGTACAAGTAAATAAAAAAGAGGGATGACTATTTCTTTTTTGTTGTTGTTTTGTTTTTTGTTTTTTAAAAATTATCTTTATTAGTACATTATGAATACACATCATAATCACATTCAACATTAAGAGTTTGTACCAGAATATGACATGACTTGATTCTCATTTTTTCCCTTTTTCCCTCACTCTGCATCCCCCACCCTCTATATACTCAATCTTTGTTTTCTTTTTTCTTCATTATTACCACATTCGTTTTCCCCTCATTATTTACCCTTCGTACTCAAATGGATGTACCTTGAGGACGTCCTCATAAGCGAAATAAACAGGTCACAGATGTGTAAATATCATATCTTTTCTCTGGTATGAGAAAATGAAGTTGTAAATGAGTTGTAGTATGTATAGCTGATTTTGTGAAGTAGAAAATATTTAAAAGGAAAGGCACGACTATTTCTACAAACTGTGTGTATTCTCTTTTGTTGGAAAGAAAATGAATCTGTAGAAGGCACAGGTAGGCTAACTTTGTCTTATGCTGCGTCATCAACACAGCTTGTTCAGATGAAGTGAGACCATAAAAAAGGAACACAGGGGGACCTCAGTCCACGAACTTAATTTGTTTTACAACTTTGAGAAAGATGGCTGTGTTTGTGCATGGAAGATGGCTGTGGTGTGTCTGTCACCCGATATAGAGTTTGGAAGTGAAAATAAAATTTTGTCAAACACCTTTGCTTGATAACTGAATTGTTTGTGAAAAGAAATGTTTGAGAACTGAAGCATTCGTGTATATAAGTGAACATTTCTCTGCTATGAAAAGCAAGTCACTGCTCATTATACACAAGATATAAAGGCAGGGCTACCTGTTGTCAGGCTGGGACATCACCTGACCCGGGGTCAGGGATGCCTGCTCCAGCAACCTGGGGCTTCTTCTGTCTCCTTTGTAGCTCACATAATTTTCTTGAGTCCTCACTCTGTGGAAGGATTCTTTGTGTCCCTCCCTCGTGGACACCTGAAGATCTCCCTGCTTCTTAGACACATGTTCTTAGACATGCTTAGACTCTGATTCTTTGTAGTATCAATCCCTGACTTTGCCTTTTTAGCTGTTGAGAAAGTTCCCTAAGCAAAGAGTCATCTATATTGATGTGAGGATCCAGGTTCCTAGGTTTGAGTAAATGGCTACTGTTGGTTCTTCTTTCTTGTCACCAATGAAAATATACACATGCTTTTCAAGTTCTAAAAAATGGTAGAGCCATGGCTTATGGCTCACTGTACAGGAATGGCAACATCAAACCCTCCATACTGAACTGTAGAGCCTCTCTGAAGAGTCTGCTTCATCTCACTCGCTCTTCCATGAGCTGTTGTCATGCAGCTGTTTTCTCTGTAGTTCCAGCTTCCTGCTTCTGAAGATGTTGGTGGAGCAGTGTCATAGTCACTGAAGTCAGAAAAACGTGACTGGGCCTACGGCGGTGAGTTAGCAACAGACTGTGTCAAGGAAGGGGCAGCCCTGGAGGTCCACTAGGCCACATCCACCCCGTATGCAAAAGTTACAGTACTATGCAAATTTCCTTTTTGCCATGGTTACCCCACTTGTGTAGTTCAGGAAGTGCTGTGACGGATTTGTTTCTCAGGACGGGGTGAACCCCTGTTCACCTAAGCTAATTTACATATTAAATTGCCCACGGTTGTGGGCAGTTTTTATCCAGCTGAGTCCCATGATGCTCACTTCCTGGTACTCACACTCTGTGTAATCACTCCCTTTGAATGGAACATGGACTTTGGACTTGTTAATAATGAGTCAAAGAGGACAAAAGCAAAAGGATACCCTTTCCATGACTGTTACCAAAGACTGTGATTTCTATTTCTTTCTTTCATTTCCTTGCTGCCTTGCAGTGAACTTCACTATGTAGGAGCCACATGGCAAAGAGCTGGGAGTGGATTCTTCCCAACAGGTAGTGAGGAAAGGTAACTCAGTCCAACTTCCTACAGGGAACAGAATCCTGCTAGCAACCCCTGGGTAAATGTGGAAGAAAATCCTGCCTCTGTTGAACTTAAGATGAATGGCTCCCTAACCAACTGTATTGGAAAATTCAAAAGACCTTGAGCCGCAGGAGGAAGAGAAGACCTTGAGATGAGGGTGGTGATTCATTGCAAAGCAACAGAAGACAGATATACACTCGGTAAGGCAGTTGATTTGGGATGTACATGTGAGCAGCTGAGCCAATGGCAGGCTCACCGACCCTTGACTTTCTCTCCATTGGAAGGAAAGAAGAGAAGAGGTGGCTACTCTATTCCTTACCAAATAGGAAACAAAGAAGCTTCTCTGGGACTGTTGTCATCCTGTGACTTTGTGGCAAGAGTCCATCTTAGAAGGAAGCTAATAGAAGAAGCAGGGAGCGGGAGAGATACCACATCTTGGTACGATTAATGGTTCGAAACCAGCCCTCGGCACTTAAGGGAGCCAATGGACTCCTTTTGTTCTTAAGCTAGTTTACATTTTTGTGAAAAACCAAATAATTTAATCTGTCACAAACTGCAATTGGCCAATGAGTAGAACCTCAGCTATCCAAAGATGGGCCTGACCCCCTACAACAAACTCTCCAAATTTTGCCTCAACTGACAGTCAGGAGCATGTTTACAGCTCTACAGAAAGGAAGAAAAGGCATTTGTAAGTTTGTGAGCACAGGTTAAAAAAGTAATTGGAACCTAAGTGAGTACAAAAACATTTTCAATCAAAGAAACATTTTGTAAGCTGAAATATTGTTCAGTTTTATAATGGTACATGTATATCTTCATATATAAAACTTCACTATCATTAGGAAATGTCATACAAAATAACAAACACACCTTTTTCAATCTGGTTATAAATATGCAGAATGGAGTTTATTTCACTAAAACATTACGTGCTTCCAACTGATAATATATCAATAAAAGCTCTCACTCCAAGATGTCATTAAAGCCACATTTGTTCATTTCTATTTATTATGGGGGGAAAAACAAAATGAAAAAAGTAGATTTGAGTCATATTTTCTGTGAGTTCATCATTTGCTGGCATATAACACTTGTGAATTTTATTCAATTCATTTAAAATGATTTCTAACATGCAGCCAGAAAGTTAAGGGTGTCAGGGAATTCAAAATGATCAGCAGGCACCCGAGATTTCTCAGGAGACAGATTTAGAATCACAACGAAGGTATGTTTTCCTTGAGGAACTGTATCTTAGAAAAACTAGCTCTGATGAAATAGAATTTTTCCTAATAAATTTAGCTCATTTGTGGTTTGATATTAGTGGACTCTAAAGACCTAAAGACAGAGTTTTTTTCCCCTCTTTCTTAAGAATAGGTCAAGTAAAGGCCAAGATCTATGATGTGCCTTTCAGCTACTTTTGGATCACATTCTTTTTGCTTATTTCTTTGTAACAGGGAAAATTACAAAGACTTTGGTTGAGCTGAAGTGGTAGGATTTGAAAAAACTTATCAGAGGTTGCCAAAGACCAGAAATTCAGGGGAAGTGGAATTAAAAAAAAAAAAAACCCAAACAATAACAGCTGAAGTACTTTTATCATCTTCAAAATTCCTTATTTGTCCTTGAGAGCTGAAATACGGTAAAAACATTTCCCTTAAAATGACTCTGCCCTTGTGAGGTAACCTTGTAAGACTCAGCTATCTTATAAAGCAACCTGTCCACTGATAATTTAGCTAAGCGAGGGAGAAGGTTCACACTGGGGAAATAAAAGTAGGTGATTCCTTGTGAGTTCCAGTGGAACTGTTAGCAGTTCCATGAGTGGTAGCAGAAATGGTTCTAAACTGTGACTGGACCCTCAGACTGGAAGTTGCTTTTCTAACAATTCCCTAGGCACACTTTGAGCTTTAGTGGTAAGATTCCAGTTCCTCAAGTCTCCTTTCCTCTATGCCCTTACAGCTCAAATATGGAATGCTCTGGGATTTTGCCAGGTCACTTTCTGTTTTCATGTTGAAAGTCCTTCCTGGAAAACATTTCTGGGATGGCGGTCACTCCAAGACCTGGTTACTCTGGACAGTGCATTCTATCTATTCCATCCTATGCATGCACGACCAGATGTAACTTGACGTGACCAATGGGATGTGAGCAAATTTCACCCCAGGTCCTTTAGCTCTTCTGTCATGGCTAAAAAATGGTTCAAACTACCCACTGGAGAATTATACATTCAGCCCAGATGTCACAGCCACAACCAGGAAAATGTGGAATGAGCCTAGAGTAGCCTTCTCTGCCAAGTGCAGCCCAGCCTAGGCCAAATATTTGCCCTGCACGACTGAGATGTAAATAAATGTTCACCGCTCTAAGGCATTTTGTGTGTGTGTGTTTTCCAAAATCAGCATAGCACCAAATGACTGCTGCACACCTAATGCCCAGATTAACTCATTACAGTTATCCACAGATGCATTTTCTATGCTCAGTCACCACTGAAAATAATAAAATATTGAAAGCTATTTTGAGAGTGAGACAACATTCAGGTAAGTAGTATATTATCAGAAGTATTCTATTAGTATTATTACTGTATTTTCTAGAGGAATGCATGTACAAGAAAGACTAGTATATAGAATATTCAATACTGTCTGTGTCTCAGACATTTGGTGGGGGTCTCAGAACATCTCTCTTGCAGATAACTGGGGTTGCTGTATGTGCTTGAGACACCCAGAGATTCCTATTTTCTGTATTGAAAGGTGGTGGATAAGATACTTTACGTACATTTACACATGGGGTAAGTGTTGTTGCTGGTTCCATTAGACAGATGGATTTCATGGATTGTAAGGAGATCATGCAAGTCTACTTAGGAAATGGCAGAGCTGGAAAGGGTAGAGAGGTTTGCCGAACTTGGAAGCACCCACTCTTAACTGGCAGATCATGTTCACTGACACAGTTTCCACACCAAGGAGAAAGAGAAAACATTAGGTTGCCTGTGGGAAGAATGTAGAAGACCATGACTTGCAAGGTCTAAATCGGAATGGAATTGTCTGAGAGGTCGAGGCTGCAACCCGAGACCCAGGAACTCTTAGTGGGCTTGTGTATTCCGGAGCTAAGTTCTTTCGGGGTTATGCAAGCTCTTCATCCAATACGAATGGATTTGGCCCTCTCTGGGTTTGCCCATTTCCTCTCTGACAGTGAATTAAGCCACAATCTCAAATAAAGATCCACTCTTCTGAACAGGGAACATGCCTCATTCAGGCCGCTCTTTGATTTATAACCGACTCGGTTTTAACATGTGGACTCAACAAATGGGAGATCGCTGACTAGCTCGAACAATAAACTTGTTAGTTAACAGAATTAACAGTGTGTTGTTTCACTGTGATGACAGTCATAAAACAGGAGACGTGACGCCGATATAGTCACAACTGAATCGTAATGGATGAGATATTTACAGCAAAGATGTTAAAACATTGAATAAAATATGGGCAGAGCAAAAGCAGATGTGTTTTTATTCTTCTGAGTTGAAGCTTGGAAGGTAAAAAAAGATAGTTTGAGTAATAATCACAGGTTCTGATTCACAATGCATTAATAAATATTCATATGGTACCAGCCGCTGAAACTTCCCAGATACAGAAGTAAAGTGAGAAAGCCTGCTCTTGCTTCACACGGGCCTAAGTTTAGACTCCCAGACACACATGTCAGTATCTCCACTAGGTTTCTGTGAATGTCCCCCTTCATTTTCCACCATCTTGCCGGTGGCACACTCGGGTCACCTCACCTTTGTTCCTGTGGCGCGGTACTCCTCCTCTCCCACCCCGGGAACGGAGGAAGAACTGATGGTTTATTAATACAGAAGAGACCTATAATTTAAGAGGAAGAGAGAGAGGAGAGGAAATGAGCATTCCTCTTCAGATTAGGCACAGGTAAATGAGCTTTCCATCCCGTTGGAACCCGCAATCCCCGATGAAGCCGAACAGCGGGATGCTTGATTTTGCAATGCCAAGCAAAACATGTTTACGTGCTTTTTCTTTCGCTGTTATCATCTCTTTGTTTTCAAAGGAGCAGGGGATTATTTTTGAGGACCCAGGGGAAGCCTAACACGCTCTCCAGATCTGAAACAATTTGGGAAACCTGATTTGGGGCCGTGTGTATTAGGATGCTGGGCCCAGGTTGTATTTCTCTATATTTCACAGGAGAAACTGTTGGGAAAAGAAAGGAGAGACTTGGCAAAGATCTAAGCAGGATAGTTTTAGGAGGGAGGAAGGAAGAAAAGGAGGTGCGTGGGATGCAAGGCCCCGGAGCCCTCTGTTTGGGCCCGGGGTCCCGGCGTGAGAGGGGCGGTTGGTCAGGAGGCTCCTCGGTGGATGAGCGTGTGCGCTGCAGGCTGGAGCACCGCGGGGCTCGGAGAGGTTGCTATGACATCCTTTGTTCCCCGGTTTCCTGCTTCCACTGGTGTGTGTGTGTGTGTGTGTACCTTGGCTCGTGTGTAGAACCGGAGGGCTTCACGCGGTGCTTGAGGGTTTTTCCTCTCTTTTATGAATGCCCGTGTCCTTTGTCTCTCGCGTGTCTCTGACTCCACTCTCCAGGCCTGTGCCGAGTCTCATTTGGCATCTATTCTTTGCTTTCCCTCAGACCGTCTTTGCTGGCTCCAAACATGGTTTTGCTCAAAAACTGTTTCCTACAAAGCGAGATCCTGCCTAAAAAAAAAAATTGTTTCCCATCCCTGTTTCCTACTTTGACTGTACTCATTATTATTATTATTATTATTATTATTATTATTATTATTATTTTCCTTTTAACTAATTCCATCTCCGGGGCTCGCATTGCGTCTTTCATTTCCTTGGCTGCTGTGTCACCTCTGCCTCCTTGAATGTGTTACTCAGTCTCCTAACTATGACCCAAGGTTCCAGGGAAGAGGGGTCGGGAGGCTGGGTTCTGGGGGCCCCCTCCTGCCAGTGGGAGTGGTTCACAGCTGGGCCAGCTCGAGGGGGACTTATCTTACCCAACCCCACAGGACCAAGGAAGGGTCATTCCAGAGAAACGTCCTTCACACAGATCCTAGGGCATGCAGGCATCACAGGGGGCAACAGCTGTAGACCACTGCCATTTTAGGAGGCCATGAAGACTATATAGACAGAGAAAGGGGCACTAGACAATCGGGGTGCAGGTAAAGTCCATGTAAATCAACCCTCTTCCCACAAATCCAAGGCTTTGCCACTGTGCCATATCTGGGACAATTGGCAGAGGTTTTGGCATTTAATATATATTCACTAGTGGTTACCTTGCTGATAAGACTTGCTAACCAAATCAAGTCACACAAGGCATCTCAGAGAACAGGTGATATTTGGAAGTTAAATATCACCGGGTTTATTGGCTAAAGCATGAAGATATTGGCTGATCCCCTGATCATACTGATTCTCTTGGGAATAAGCGGAGAAGAAGTATGAGTTTTAGAAAGCTTATTTTTTTCTCTTAACTTTAGCAAAGGAATTAATTGTTACTCTGCTGATCAGCTTTTTGGGGGAAGAATATTTGGAATGTGCTTCTTGTCTCTTTTCCCTTCAGATTTTTTTCTTCATTGAATTGGACAGTCTAAATGTTAGTTTTATCCAGGTTGAAAATCCTATAACACCTAGCCCAGGTGAAAAATGACTGCTTGCCAATGATTTTTATGTCTATATTAAGACTATGCTGGTTACATTGCACAGTTAAATAAAATATGCTCAAGTGGAAGATATAGATAGCAATGTTATGCTTTCTTTGAATGCAAGAATTAAAAAAAACGAGCCAGATAGAGCTACCTAGAAATTGATGCAAACAAGAAAATGTATAGTTATTACATTTTTAGTCATTAGTCTGTAGCATACTTTACTCTAGGTTGGGATTATTTATTCATTAGCTAAGAAAGATTTCCAGCTATGGATAGAGGTTTGGTTTGCCCCCTTGGTAATTGGTAAGTAAATTGAGCTAGACTAATAAGTAAAGAAGTCATCTGATAACTTGAATAAATAAATGATTCAATATTGTTGGCAGGCTAGAATATAATTTTGTCCCAGTTTAAATCTTCAGTGTGCTATGCTCCTAGGACCTCTTTCTTATGACAAGGCTCTTCCTTTATGAATGACATTTATTTGCAGAAAATGAAGGATTTGGCTAAGTTTGCAACTTCCTGTGGATTGCCCAGGGAGTTTGGATTAAGTTTGTATAGCAGGTTCTATTCCCATGCCCCACCATCAGGCCATTCTTTCTTTGCTTCTTTCAGAATTAATTTCTCATCACAAAGAAATGTGTTCTGCACTATAGGCTGCACAATACTAATGCTATGCACACTTCCTAACAGATATGTCAAAGACAGAATTGAGTCCTTGTATCTTCTCAAAAAACAATGCGGGGGGCATGCGCGCAGCAGGTAGAGGCAAGGGTCCCCTGGTAGGAAGAATGATACAGATGTTCTGCACCATCAGGCTTTCCTGACCAAGCTTGTCAGCAGCTCCAGTTAACTCATGCACATCACCACTCAAAACTGGGCCCCTGGCTCTCACCGTGAACCTGACAACCTGGCCAATCAGATCGGAGTCTACCACGTTGCCAGGGTAACTAATACACAGTCACAAAAACAGAATGATCACAGTGGGGAGAAAAAAAAGAACCATACAAAATGCAGCATTTTCTTACTCAGGAATAGAAAACAGAGGCTGGCCATATGTAGCAGGAACTGTTACTTGTTTCTCCCTTAAGTGTGCCCTGATAATTTTAGGCCAATGTGCAAAATGTGTAGTGTACATGCTTGTGTCAAGCTATATTCACAGAAAATATGGGCTTCCCCTCCGGAATGCTATAAGTTTAGATAGGGAAAGATGGCAGATTTGCTTTGAGGGAGAAATCTCTGAAGGCTGAAGGAACATGAGCTACTGACACGCTAGATCTGTTGTTCTTGATTCTATGAGATGCTTCTGGGCTCACTTGTGAATTGGTGGCTCCTGTCAGCTTGTGAACACTGCTGCTGCAGGGTAATAAAAGCACCTTGTGTTCTGAAGCAGTGGTCAATATCAATATCTTTGTCAGGCATCCCAAGGACCTAAATTCCTGTGCAATTTTGAGGAAGTCACACCACACCCTTCTGCGGCTGACAGTTCCCGCTCAGCATTACATCAAGGCCAAGTGGCACGGGTTCTCCCCACCCTGGCCCAGCAGGTGCTGCTGAACGCATCTCTCTTAATTCTTTGCCCTCATTTCCTGACCTTTTGCTCTGCAGTTGACCTTTGAGGGTTCTCTTTCTATTCTCCAAACAGGCCAAGTTCATTCCTACTTGTTTGTTTCTTGGGGCTATTAACAGAGCAATGGCCAAAGCAGTGGAAGTTTATTCTCTCACAGTTCTGGAGCGCAGAGTCTAAACCGGATGCATCTCAGAATTTTCCTATTGTCTTGCACCCCAAGGGCCCTCAGGGAATCTGCTCTGTATCCTTCTCTGAGGGCCAGATGTTTCCTGCAGTCCTTGGTGGCTCTGGCGTGTGACTCTATCACCCTACCCTCTGTTTCTGTCATCAGGTGGTGCTTTCTTGTGCGCCCCTCTACTCTTTCCTTCTTATGGGGACACCAGTCATGGGGCTAGGACCCACTCTGAGCATGACCTCACTTCACTCCATGACATCTGCAAAAACCCTATCTCCAAATAAGGCCACACATGATGTCCCTGGCAGGTGGGATGTGAACATACTTCTTTGGAAAATAATTCTGGTGATGACATTACCGCTGGACTTCTGGCTTCCACATCTGGTTCCTCCACATCTTTTCTGGATCAGTCAGAGGCCACTTTCTTAGGCGGCTTTGCTGACCACACACTGGCAGCTCTATTGAACTTCTTTCTCAGGCTTTGTCATCACTCATGTCCCATCCCTCTGTTTGGGAATGTCAGCTCCCAGGAGCAGCTTCTCTCCATGTCTTGTTCACTCTCCTGCAGGCAGAGGATAGATAAGGACCTGAGACAAGACAGCTGTGGGATCACAATTCAAAGATACAATCCCTGTCTGGAAATGTGGGAAACATAGGACATTGCAGAAGAGAAAGTTGAGAACTGAAGCAACATCAATTTGAATGATAAACATTCAACTGTTTATACAGTATGTATTGAACATCTATTACATGCCAAGTTTGAGCTCAGCCAAGACAGATGCATGTCCCTGATCTCATAGGACTTAGACCCAAGGGAGAGAATCCTCACTACTCCCGCAGTTCATCTATGTCAAGTGTGTGCTAGGGGGCCCAGTTCAAAATACCAGCAATGTCAGTATCACAAGGGGAAACAGTAAAACAGTCCTCTGAGAGGCTCAGTTCCTCCCAGGTGAGGGCAAAAATTCTGAGTGTAAGTTCACCTAACTGGTGAGCATGGGAGCTACCTCTGAAGCAGGAATCCCCTTGCCCCAATCTCTGAGCCATTTCCTTAGGCAAGTTTTGAAGCAAATAATGTATCAGGTAATACTGCTACAATCCATGTTACTGGTCATCGCTTGATTTTCCTGAATCTCAGAGAAGTGAATTCACTTCTGTGAGTCACACAGCTAACAGCTGGCAGAGCAGGAGGGACACACCGATTGGACTAAGCCCTGCCAATATAGTCTTTCCTCAGGCTAGTGAGTGTGTGGGGAGGTGTAGCAGGGGCATCCAGGACTCTCCCCTCTTCATGTGTAGAACTCCATGTACTGACTCTGTCTCAACAGGCCAGATGCTTCCACTATCCCGGGCACTTTGAGTTCATTCATATCCGTGTGTGCTTCACAGCAGGCTTGGTGCTAGAGCATGGCAGCTGGGAGTCTGGGAGCTGAAGGAACATGGCACTTCGTTATTATCCCCGGAGAGTCCAGCTCTCTCCTTCTGCCAGGAGCACCTCAAAGTGCTGTAGGGGAAGCCACACCTTTTCATTTCAGTCCTTGAGGTTCAAGTTGATAGGCCTCCTCATCCCTGGCTGCCCATGTGACAATGGTATTGGTCAGCTGACTCGGTTAATCAGCCACATTTATTTGGCTCTTCAGTTCTCGGTGGTCAAAAGTGCAGAGATCCATCATGTAGGATTCCTTTTCTTAGGCTGAAAATTCTTCTCCAGGAGAAGGAATAGTATATCTGACACAAGGCTTCTTTTAAGATCACACAGTGAAGTTGCGGGGTCTCTATTTTTTTTTAAATTTTTTAAAAAATTACAAAAGCTGTACTCTCTTTCTTTTTTTTAATCATCTCATTATTTTTCCACTCGTTATTTACCCCTATACTCCATTTCCCTGTTTATTGGGGGCAGGGGTGGTAGGGTGGGTAGGGGAATGGGAAAAAATGAGAATTAAGTTGTGTCATATAATGGTGCAAATTCTCATCGTTGAGTGCAATCATGATGTGTGTATGTAATGTACCAATAAAGATTTGAATTTAAAAAGTTACAAAATAAATATTAATTCATTATGGGAAGGGGAATCGTGTCATGTGCATGGAAATATTTTATCTGTTTTCCTCATCTTCATCTCTATTAAAGTAACAGATACACAGGCTAAGCCATATCTTTTCATTTCTTTTTCTATATTTTATGACCAGATGCAAAGGCATATTTGCATCCATACATAAACACACACAGACACACACACACATATACACCCACCCCTCCATATACATGTACCTCTCTCCTTATACTGTTTATTTCCAAAGTAGTATTGCTGCTTGTACATGGCAGATTACTTTACAGAAAACTCACAAGACTTCATATTCTTATCAGTCTGCTTTCCCAAATTGCTGCCAGTCCAGAGTGTGTTTGCATTTGGTAACGCCTGTGAGGTTAATGGGTAGCAGGTGCTCAGTTTTTTTATTGTTATTGAAGTTTTCCTAATGCGTCAACATTGTTTGGATTTCTTTTCCTGTAGTTGTCCATTTAGCTAATGGAGTATTGCTTTGTAGGAACAATTTACATTTTAATGATTAACTATCATTCTATCATATGTGTTATGAATATTTTTCTTGATCTACTATGTGTCATCAATATGCCATTTATGGGATTTTACAATGCAATATGTTGATACTGGTGTCTGACTTAACCTCTTATTAAAATGGAGGTAGGCACTTCTGGGAGGATAGGAAAGAATGAGCAAGATGAAGGTTGTAGCTGATAACTGGGTTTCAGAGGAAGGCAACCTTACTCAACTCATCAGTGTTTTAGTGTTTCACAGAATTTTCTAAAAGTCATTATGGTTAGAGAGAGCAATAGTCACTCAGATACCCATCCCTGCCCTTGAGAGTTGACAGTCTTGTTTGATTTGTGCACCTTCTTCATGGCTTATTTGGAAATTTTCAAATCAACCCTTATGTTGGAAAGAAGAGAACTCGACCCTGACATGACTTCTGGCTACTGAGGTTTTCCCATGGTTGTGTCTTCAGCTACTCCCCACACAAATTGTCTTTAATAAAATACCTCTTTTCTATAAATTAAAGTCTCTCTCCTAGAAGTTCTACTCTTTCCCAAACTGTGCTATTTTATCTTCAAAAATAAAAACCATTCACTGGCTCCAAAGAAGGCTACAGCTTAGCCATGGAGGATAAAGAGGAGAAGATGAGCGAGGTCAACCACACTCATAGGAAAATCCCAAGTTCCTGTCCGAGGGTTAAAATTGTCAATCCAGGCAAAGTCTTGGGATCTCTTCTTCATCCTTTAAAAATAAAATAAAGTTGACTGGCATCTAGAACATGTTCAAAGCTGAGAATAACTCTTTTTATTTTCTCTCTACCAACAGTTTAATTGTTTCAGTATCCTGTGATAGTTGATGTGTCCAGAGACCTCTTGCTGAGTAAAGATGGTTATTCTTTTTCATCTTTACAGGATGGAATGCCTTCCCATTTTCAGTTTTTAAAATCATCCCTAGGCATCTGACATACATCTCATTTTTTTCGACTCTTCATACCCTTTATGTGTTCTTTGGCAGGTTGCCCTGGAGATGGAGATGGAGCTGGCAGCAGAGTGGGTGCTGGCATGTGAGCTTCATGGAGTGCTGACCCCTTGGGCTGCCATTCAGGTACGGTGTCAAGTATGTTATTCACTGCAACTACATTTTGGGTCTTCTGCATAAGCTTAGGGGCTAGACTCTTATAAATCTCCTTTTATAAACTGAGAAACTGAGGCTCAGAAAGAAGAGAGAGAAACTTTCATAAACACACAGAGGTAGAGAGAAGCAAAATGAACATTTGAAGTCGAGTCCCGAAAACCACAGCACCATGTACTCTGTGTGTACTGTTTTTGGAACATAACAGATAGGAGTTCCTCATAGGAGGCTCAGCCTTGGGCAATAGAACTCCAAGGACTCCTTGGAATTTTGTGAGGATTTTGAATATGGTTTGATTTATTTTATCTATTTTTCAGTGGTTAAGAATTTAATCATGCACCCCAGTTTTTGATGAGTTTAAGTATGGACTTCCAATAGTTGGATATTTATTTAAAATTGTGTAATTGCACTGAAATATTGATATATCTATAATAAAGCATGACTAAACAATTGGGATATTAAAAGGCATTTTAGTCCATTTGGGTTGGCTGTAGTAAAAAACACCACACAGTGAGTCAATGATGTATTGCGAACTTGTTTCTTGGAGTTCTGGAGGCTAAAATTCAAGATTATGGTGCAAGTATGATTGGATCTGGTAGGTCCTTTCCTTGGTCATAGACTTCTCATTGTAGCTTTACATGAGTGAAGAAGCTAATAATCTCTCTGTATACCCTTTTATAAGGACAATGACTCATTCATGTAAGCACCAGCAAAGACCCTAGTTGGTAATCATGTCTCCTTAGGACTTAGCATTTCAATAATTAAACTTTGGATGCACACAAATATTCAGTTTGTTGTCAATAGAAAAGATAAAACAGAAACAAATTACTTGAAATCTATTAGATGCATGGAGAATATATGAAATTTGGCTCTCACTAATGAAATTAGTATTAAAATGTTCTGCACACTTAGTTTTACCTGTTTCGTGAATCATGATGGCTTCATATTATTAATTAGAAATGTTCCAAAACATAATAGCTAGTTAGGATGAGGATGATTGCTCTAGTTACCTAGTATTATCCCCAGACTATGTCTTAAACTCATAAATTCGTTTTGCTCACATGTTGCGGGTGAGGATTAGGAAAGGCTCTGCTGGCCGGTTCTCACTTGGAGAGGCTCCTGTGCTTCACTCCTGTGTTGGCCAATGCTGTTGCCAGCTGAAGGCTCGACTGCTTGATGCTTCTCTGGGAGCTTGGTCCTTAATGGTCTTGATGTAGCTGAGCTTTTTACCTAGCAACTTGTTGCCCTTTGACCAAGCATTCCACGGGAAGCCAGTGGGGGAAGCTGTGTGGCTTTTCCTGGTGTAGCCTCAGAAGCCATCTATTCCTTCTAGCACAGTCTGTTCCATGACAGTTACCACCAGTTCAGGTTTAAGTTCTGGAGAGTTGACCTACACCCTTCCAGGAGAGAAGAGAAAGATGACATGATAAGCCAGGATACTGAAGGAATGGCAGATATTGCTGAGGCATCTTTGGAAAAGAATCTGCTCCACTCATCACTACAGATTTAGCCATTATTTTTTTCTACCTTTGGGCAAGCTAAACCAAACCCAAATTTTATGTAAATGTACCAATTCTACAGATTTTCACTGCCCAAAATACCTAATCACTCCTATCTTCATACTACAGTGCTCTTGTTTCTTGAGGACCCTCATTTTATTTCTTTGAATGCATACTTTAAATAAACCTCCTTATACCCCTTTTTTTTTTTTTTTTTTTTTTGAGACAGGGTCTCGCTTTGTGGTTCAGGCTGGCCCTGAGCTCAGCCTCAAACTCACATCACAATCCTCCTCCCTCTGCCTCCCGAGTGCTGGGATTACAGGCGTGAGCCACCACGCCCGGCACTGTGGTATGTGGTACTGGTTGCTGCTGGGTGTGGGTCTCCACACCCAGTATTGTTATGTGGTTACTGGGGAATCGAACCCGGGTCCTTGCGCTTGCAAGACAGGCGCCGGAACCACTGAGCTAACTCCCCGGCCCCTTATACCCCTTTTTAAAAGGATCAGGGAAACAACATTGCTGAACATAAGGTCCCTGCCCTTCTGGAGCCCATATTCTAGGATGGAAAATGTTGGGCCATAGATCTCAACATAAATCTGTGTTTAAAAATAATCTTGATAACTTTATTTTTTGTTTGTTTCATTTCTTGACAGACCACAGGTCACCACTACTTTTTACATTGCAGTGTAGGTGACAAAAAGCTCCTAACAGGAGTGGAAAAGACAGAGCCTCACCCCTTCCTTCATTACATACAGAAGCTTGTGTTTCTGATGCTTCCTTCCACTTGGGTGGTTCTGCAGGGAACTTCAAGTCACTGGAGCTTTTGTGAGCTGCTATAGATGAGTGGCTGCTGCAGTCTGTGCACCCATGTGACTGGGCCCCTGCAAATTGGGAGGAACCTCGCTAAGCCTCGGCAGCTAGAGGGAGGATGCTGAGGTTTCCTCAATTTTCTCAGCCCCGCCCCCCGTGGTAGATTTCCCAGCCTGTCTCAGAATCCCTGCAATACCACATGCAACTGAGGCAGACTGGGTGAGACAAGTAGCAAGTGGCTTATTAAAACATCACACTCCTTAATTTTTTTTCTTGTTTTAGTTTAAAACTAAGTAAAAATAGGAGGTCTGATGTTGTCTTTCTCTTGCTTATTTTTCACTTTAGAAGCCAAAATAGAAAATGTTTCTTTGTCTCTCGCCAGTGAAATTCCCTCCTGGAAAGGGCATAGTCCTTGAGGAGGGGACAGCCCCACACATTGCCTGCTTCTCTCCAGTCATAGAGCAAAGGGAGCCGACTGAGATGCATCTTGCAGGAAGGAGCCTGATGCACAGTCTTTGTTTGAATGAAAACAAATGCAGAAGAGAAGCTAGTTACAGCATCTTTCTTTCTTTCTTTCTTTCTTTCTTTCTTTCTTTCTTTCTTTCTCTCTCTCTTTCCAGTTGCTTGTAGGTTTTGAGTGGAAACAGTGCTTTGAATAATTTTACATCTTACAAGTGTTCCTATCCATATGTTAGAAGAGCTCAGGCTCTCTTTTATGGAAGCTTTTGTGTGAGGAATCCATAAAGGGAGATATGCCATCTTGAAATGCAGCTTGCACATGGAAGATTCTTGTTCCTTTTTGCCTGGGGCCACTGGCATTTATCCCAGAGTGGATATGTTGGTGACTTGGGTTATATCCCCAGGATCCAAGTTAAACTACACAAGCTATGGAACTATGCTAGGCACTCAGCCCAGGCTTGTCTTCTTCTGGCTGCCTACCCTTCCCATGAATTCCAGAGATATGAATGGCTATGCTAATAGCAGTTGTAATAGCTTGGACCTACCCAGGGGCTACTCCTTGGCAGGCACTGTGCTCAGTAGCCATAGGACGGCACCTTTGCTCTGAGGTGCAGGGAAATGAAGAGCTTGGATCAAATAGATTAAGCTCAGGAAGATTCCCACAGTCTGACCCAGACTTTTGCTGCTGACTGATAACTTCTGTGAATGTGTGAGTGATTATAAAGCTGTGTGGGCCAGCTCCCTTGCTGTGCCACCATCTCATGTCTCATGCCAAGCATTGCCAGAAGTTATGGGTAGAATTCTAAAAGCACCCTCACTCTTACTTAAGCCCCTCTCCTAGAGCATGGGGAGAATCCTGGACTATCATGGGAAGAAAGGATTTTTGCTCTTGTAATTTTAATGAATAATTAGTTAATCTTAAAATAGGGACATTTCTCAGGGTGAGCCTGACCTTATCAGGTGAGTGCTTGGAAGGTATGCTTGATTCTGTGGAGAGTCAAAGAATGAGATTTCCTTGTTGCTACAAAGATGGCAGAGGCAGCAAGGTGAGGAGTAGGGGTACCCTCTGTGAGCCGGGTGTGGCCCCCAGGAAACTGAATTCTTATTAAGAATCTGAATGAATTCGGAAATGGATTCTTTATAGACTATCCAGATGTGAATACTGTTCAGCCAGTGCCTTTATTTCAGTCTTGTGAGATCCTGGGCAGAGAACTCAGCCAGTCACCCCTGTGCTGCAGATCTAAGCTGAGTCTCACTAAGGGGTTGGAGTGACTTTCCTGCAGGTTCGCTGAAAAATCACCCCCGCAGCCATGCAGTGTGCATGGCAGCGTGCTGAACACCAGCCTGCAGTGGCTGTGTTCCTCTGAGGAGCCCAGAGCTTCCCTTTTCCCCGCTGCCTGAGTTCAAGCCCAGTACTGTCCCCCTGACACCGACAGCTTGGCTCATGACCTGTGCAACTTGTGTGATGAGTCTGGGATGATCACACAGCTCAGAGGAGGAGGCTGAGGATGAGACAGCAACCCAGTCAATGCCAGCTGCACATACCGTGCTGTGTGTCGAATGAACTGGCATTTTGATACCACAGTCAGAAGAAACCATATGGGACATACCAAACATCTTGCCCTATTTGTAGAGTGCATTCTTTTCTGGGCTATTTATTGTCTCTGTACCATGGCGATATCTTTTGGCCCCAGGGTGACTGCCGCTCCTCCCTGAATGGCCTCTTTCTATGTGATTTTTCTTAATCCTCTGGGGCCAGGGAATTTATACTTTTTCAACGAACCTCATAAAAACTCCTGTCCATGGGTTAGAATGCTCAGCATCTGAAGTAAACGTTGGTTCTTACTTTGTTGCTGTCAGAGGCTTCTCTGTGGGGTGGGTGCGTCACAGCCCTGGCATCAGTGCATCCTGCCAGCTGTGTTCTGCTTGTCCCGTGTACCTTCTGGCTTCTCTCTGCCACCGGCTCCCTGGCTTTGGGCATGACCTTCAAGGGCTGCATTAAGGAGCTTCTTGCTGCCCAGCATTCAGTGTGCAAACTAGCAAGAAATAAGAGAGAAAGGAAAGGGGGCTGGGGATTTAGCTCAGTGGTTCCGGCACCTGTCTTGCAAGCGCAAGGACCCGGGTTCGATCCCCGGTAACCACATACAATACTGGTGTGGAGACTCACCCCAGCAGCAATCAGTATCACATACCACAGTGCCGGACGTGGTGGCTCACACCTGTCATCCCAGAACTCGGGAGGCACAGGCAGGAGGATTGCTGTGATGTGAGTTTGAGGCTGAGCTCAGGGCCAGCCTGAACCACAAAGTGAGAGCCTGTCTAAAAAACAAGAGAGAAAGGAAAGGAAGAAAGAAGAGAGAAAAGAGGACACAGAGCCACGTGCTCCCCACAGGACCTTCCCGTGGGGCTGTTTTTCTGGCTGCTCCTCTGTGGCTGCTATTCCTCCTCAAATGGCCTTTTTGACACGTGCCTGACTCTGCCAACCACTCCCTTTCACCTGTTCCTTCTGACCAGGGATGTGAACTACTCCTTCAACTTCTTTCCACAGTGTGCCTTTGTTAGTGCTTCGACTTCACTGCCACGGACTTACTTTAACTTGAGTGTGCCATCTTTTGTTTGATAAATCTTTGTGTGGTTCACTGGTTGGATTGTGTGAACAGCTGAGCCCTCATTTCTGACTGTAGCCCTTTCCTTAGCCAAAGGCCTGGGTCTGGATTCTAAGGGACCATTTCCGTTGCTGCTTCTTTGGGCTTGGGGTTTAGACTGCAGGGAATGGAAGGGGTCTGAGCTGTGTCCTCTGTAGCACAGGTATCCCAGGATGCTTTGCCACCATGGCATCTCACTCAGCTGCATCTTGCAGCAAGCTTAGCTTTCAATGCAGGAGTTGAAAGCAGGAGTTGGTCTGATAAAAGAGCAAACTCTTCAATAAGTCAGTTTGTAAAGGTTGTTTATTCATGTCTCTGATGAAGTAGAATTGTCCCATGAATTCCATTTTCTGCAGATTATTTTGGGAACATGGAAATGGAGAGTACATTTGGTTCTGATACGAAGAACTTCTATTTTGCATTTTGACATGCATCTTAACAAGAAAAAGGTCAGGGACGGGGACAGTATTGCGTGTTAGTGTGACAGCCAACATTTACCTGAGCCTCTTGATATACAACAGTTTAAAATAATCGAGCAAATAATTTTCATGATTGATTTTTATTTTCTTTTTGGACTCATGGTTCACCTTTGAGGAGGTAACGTGTGGAGACTTAAATTTCCTTTCAATGGAAATTCATTTCTTAAGTTCTGGGTGGATGACAAACTTTGATTAAGATCCCAAACTCTTTCACGATCTTTTGGCAAAAGCTGGTGAACTCAATTGCTGCTGACATATTCTTTGACCAACATCCGTCTAATGTCATCATCGGTCGACATTAGAATAGCAGAAAATGAATGGTTGGGACTTTTGAGCATAATATCCTTACTTGTAAATCACACTTGCTCTGAGGAGTTCCCACAGGCATAGAGAGGAAGGTGGCTGCTTAAATTTATTTTCATCACATTTCCAAAAGCTATGCAGCTTTTCCTACCAACAGTGTGATCATACTGTTGGCAAAGGAGAAGAAAAAAACAACTTATATTTAGACTGCTTTTCTACTTTCACTTATGAAGACAAAAGGATGCACTGGACGAGTAGATGCAGATCTGATGGCTGGGGGTCTAGTGGCCATGTCAGGTAAAGCAGTGTTGGGTGGACAATGGTCCTCCACTGACTGGCATGCCCTGGTCTCCAGAATTAAGACTTTGTGACCTTATGTGGCAGAAGAAGCATGACATGTGTGATTAAGATCTTGAGGTAGGGAGATTGTCCTGATGGACCAATGTCATCATAAAGGTCCTTTATGAGAAGAGAAAGTGCAAGGGTCAAAGAATGCAAAAGAAGGCTTATGGTAGAGAAAGAGTTGGAGTGAATTATTTAGAAATAGAGCTGCTGTATTTCAAGGACCTCAGGCTGCCCTGAAAGGGGCTGGGACTGATTTTCTCCTAGAAGCTCAAGAAAGAATACCATCTGACTGATAACTTTTTCTTAGCTCTGCAGGACCTACTTAAGATCTTAGTCTTCAGAATGGTACAATAGTAACTTTGTGTGGATTTAAGTTGCTAAGTAGTTTTCTATTAGAGCAACAAAGGGATACTAACACAAAGTGATCTTGAGATCAGAGTCCTGAGCTGGGATGGTAGGGCAGATGGATTCCTTGGTGATATAATGGAACCAACATTCTGGTTGTGGGTTTGCTACTTTTCAACTTAGTTTGTGCTAAAAATAAACCTGCATCTCACTTTTTAATTATATGCCACAGTTCAGAGTGTTGTCTTTTGCATTCAGTATTTATTAGGCATTCGTTAGTTACAAGGTCAATGTGAACACTGTAATTGTTCATATCTTCTTATGGTCCACATTCCACAACCCTCTCCTTTATTTAACTCATATCCAGCCGAACCAATATTTCTGCTAGTGAAACCAATCCAGGCCCAGGTAATAAACACCTAGGGGTGGCCCAGAGCCCATGAGAATTCTACAGAGCAGCGCATCTTAAACCAACCCACCTCTGCTCTTTGCTTTGTCTGTGGAAGCCCAGTAAAAGCTGGGGTCTAGGCCTCCTCTGGCTTCTTCCAGCATCTTGGCCAAGGCTGAGGCTTCTTCCTAGGGTCCTGCAAGATGCACCTCTTTTTCTAGGGGGAAGGTGAATAACATAAAACTCTTCATAGCATTGACCTCTGTGTCATTACTCAGCCACCTTATAAATTATTATCTGGCATCAATCCATGACCAGGCTAAACTCTAAGCAGTAAAAATTAAGTATTTTAGAGCAAAATTTCAAAGAGTGACACTGATTTGAAGAAAAACAGTATCACGTGATCCTGTTTTATATTTAACAGATGAGTCGAGGAAGTGTGTGTGTGTGTGTGTGTGTGTGTGTGTGTGTGTGTGTGTGTGTATTACCTTTAAGCTGAATGATGTAAAGGGGCCATGTGGGTGAGGGTGGGGCTTGTCTGGGTGCTGCAGAGAGAGGAATAACTGGGCCCAGGAGCGGAGGGCGTTGGGGACTACATGAAGTTAGAAAGGCAGGTGGAGCATCAGCAGAGTGGAGGATGCTGTCAGAAGGTGCCAGACCGAGAGAAGGAAGCTGGGCTTTTCTTCTTGGCACTATGGGAAGCCACTGGAGGGATTTAAGTGGAACTCACTGGTTCCAATGTGCATTTTAAAGAGAACACAATAGATACTGCACTACCAAGCATGGGAAAAGCCAGCCCACTGCATGGCCTGGTCCGATGCTGTCATGCCAACTTTCATTGGCCCCTCCTGGGGCCATAAAGGTTATATTATAGCTGACTGCTAGCGTACACAAGAATTATGATCTAGGATACCGGAGCAAGGCTGCTTTTCTTTGTGTGTGGTTTCCGCGTCAGATATTATCTTTCTCTGGGGCTGATAAATATAAGTACTTGGGAGTATTTTATGGATCAATGAAATATTAATGTAGCTGGAGGTGCTTTAAGTTTATTTATAAAGCTGGGTCATCTATAGGTCAAATACCATTACAGAAAATGCAATTGCAATGAATATCTTTGATAAACTTGGTTTTTAAGTTGAAACCCATGTCCTACTTATTTCAAATAATGTGAACTGAAGGCTTACAATTTCTTAAGTGCAATTCTGAAACCTCAGAAAGGAAAAGGAAAACCTGAAGACCAAGATTTATTTCTTTTTTTAGTATTTTTAGGATTCACTTGTTGACTCAAGTTGAACTAAATTGATAAAGGCATATAAACATACATATGATCTTTATCGTTCTGCTAACTGGAATATATTTCAGTGCAAAAATATTGCTTAATGATAAGAACATGCTCTTGCTCCCTATGAGACTGTTACTTAATATAGATCTCTATCTATCTATCTATCTATCTATCTATCTGTATGAAATTACATAGGATCCAAGTAAAACTTTAATTCAGGATATTTTTGACCCAAAGTGTTCAATATGAAGAGCAAAGAATCTCAATTGTACATGATAATTTTTTCAGAAGTTATAAGAAAGGAATTTGAATTCAAATTGATATTAAGAAGTAGATAAGACACATAAAATGCTATCTCTCTAGATCACACAAATACAAGCAATACACATATTTGCTTATGCCCTAATTTTATAGGATATTCTTGTACATGAAAGGGATGAGCCTGAGGATGAGGACTTTGACCCCTTTATAAACTCTGACATCATGAGCCATTTATATCTGAGTCTTGCTAAATCTAGATCCCCAATATTTATTTGTGGACTATAACTATTAAGTCAGTTGATGAGACCAGGGATCAAATGTTGAGTGAACCATCCTGATACTGGCGTCTGTGGAACAAGGTCTCCCAGCACCTACCCTAAGGTTCCTTCTCCCCAAAGATCACTATCTTGATGAAATGAAAAGAGAAGGAAGCCTTTACAAGGTAATGAAAGACACTGGGACCTAAAGGAGGAGGAGGAGAAGAAGGAGGAAGGATTTTTCTTTCAGTTGGACAGAGCTAATCGATCTGTATAAACTGCCAAGAGCTTTGTTTCTGTGTAAAAGAAGACTCTCTAATCAGTTCTAATTGAAGAGCATCATTGGCAGTGAGAGATTGTAAAAGCAAAATATTCACTTTGAAAAATGAAACCTATTAAATTCAGGGCATTGTAATTTCCTTTTGTAAGACTGAAGCACTAGTGATTAAATTCTGTTGGGTATCTACCATCTTTGTTACTGATGATGTTTAGTGTTACTAAATGAGATTCCAAGAACATAGGCTTTCCATGGTCAAGTGCTTTTCTACTCCTCACGGGTAACAATTTGCATATGTCTTACATTTGCTCTTGATTTATCTTTCCCTCCTGCTCTCTGTGTCCTGTCTGGAGCCGTTCCTGAGCCTGCTGTTTCAGATGTATTCCGTGCTGTCTTACTCTGCTCATATGGTTCAGCTCTAGACAACCCTACCAACTTCTGAACCAGTCTATGCTGCCCATTGCCCACACAGCAGGAAGACCGCTGCCTGAAGAGAGAGGAACATTTTCGGGAAGTAGACTCTGAGACGATTTCTGTGAAAGTAGGAGACCAATATTCAGTATCTGAAATGCTTCAAACCAGAAGTGTTTCACATTTCTGAGTCTGAATATTCACTGAGAATTTATCCCTGTTGTATCCCTCATGTGAAAAACCAGAATGGTCTGAAATATAAAACTTTTTTAGCTGCTTGTTGGCACTAAACAAACTTCAGGTTTGAGACATTTCCAACTTCAGAATTTTGGAAATGGGATGTTTAACCTGTGAGATTTTAGGATGCCAGGAAAGACCAAAAAGGGAGTAGGGAAATGAGGCTAGGAAGAGCAGGAGCTTAGATGAGTGTGAGGTATTAGGCTGAAGATTATTCATCTGTGGCCCTAAATAATAAGTATGACTGTTATTTTCCTGTGAGGAAATAGAAAGCTTTGCGTGGTCATGTAAACTGTTCGAAGTCATTCAATTGGGAGAAATAGAGAGAGAAAGTGACCCTAGAAATCTGTCTCAGAGCTTATCTGTTCATGCCTGGCTTCAGAAGGTGCTGGTGTATCTTATAAACACTTACGATGGGTGGCAGCAAGGCTGCAAGGCCTACGAAGGACAGTCTTACACTTTCCCTAAGTGTCACGATTGTGAAAGTCAGAAAAAGATTAAGGAACTGCTCCAGAATGGAGAGGGGAGAGGAAGAACAAAACGCCATGGGTGAACTTGAACTTGAACTTTTTAACTATGAAGGAAATAATTAGGAAACTGGAGGAGCATGGCTGAGATTGAAGACTAGATTGTAGCAACATGTGGTATTGGGTTCCTGATGAGGATGGTTGATTGAAATCTTTGTTTGTTGGGAATAGACATGAATATACACCAAGTATTTGGGACCCTGAGTCAGGAACTTGCTTTGATTTTTTTCTTTCAGTACTGAAAACTGAAATCAGGGCCTTTGCACCATCTGTTCTTCTTCTTTTATTTTATGATACCTATTTTTGAGACAGGTCTCAATAACTTCCTCAGGCAGGACTTAAAATCCTCCTGCCTCAGTCTCATAGAGTACAAGAATTACAAGCATGCACTAACCTGCTTATTTAAGAACTTGCTCTTCTAGGTCAAGACAATAAGTTTATTTTTAACCCTACTTACAACTTTCATACAATTTTTTGATGGCTTCAAAATAAAAAATAATCAAAAATTTCCCAAGCAACACATGTTAAAATCTAATGCTCTTAGTCACAGTTCTTAGCCTTGGGTTTTAAAACAGATATTTGATAAGAAGATAGCTGTACAAATGAGGCTTAGAAGAATGCATTATTCTTAGGAGTGTGATTCAAGCCAGGATTTTACATATCAGAAACCAGATTTGATGGGAAGATCACAAAATCTGATGGTGAGAAACGCCAGGTTATGAATTAAAAAGTTATGGTCATATAAGAACAGAAAACCTCTTGGGGCTTTGAAGGATGGTAAGGAGAGAAGAAACCACACAACTGTGATTGGAGTATCATGGTTCTGGATCTGAGGTCATCTAGAACACAACTTTTTGGCTTGAAGATTTAGGAGATGTAGCTCTGTAGAGAAGCTCTGCATTGGCCACAAGGGTAATTCTGAAAGGGCCTAAAGCAAGAGGACACCGTATGTCTAGGAAGCCTCAAGGACTCTGAAAAACCCAGAATAAAGGGGAAAGAAGCAACAACTCATACTAAAGAAGACACAAAATTTGAAAGTTCATAGATATCATCTACCTAGAAAGCCTGGATTCAGGTGACTAGGACTTCATGTTGAGGGACTGTAGTAAGGATGGTGGTCATTCACATTGGCTACTAGCATGGAAGTCAAGAGATTAGGTGAGCCCACTGGCTTCTTGGGGACACCAGGCTCGAATGCCATTGAGCAGCAAGGCCACCTCGCAGGACAGTAGTTGCATTAGGCTGGAAGGAGATTCCCGCGGATCAAGGCAGAAGTGAGGGGAAGGGCAGTTCCAGGGCCAGATGGGGCCTCCTGACACTATGCGGCCTTGACTTCTCCCTGGAACCAAATGCATGGGAAAGGGAACAAGAACTATGAGACTAGAAAGAGCCCCTGAGAGGTCGGAAGGTGATCTCCCCAAATTGACAAAAAGTATTGATGCTCTTTATTCGTAAATCAAGAGATTTCTACTACTGTGGGGTAAATTTGACAAGAGGAGTACAGGTTAGAGCAGATTATTTATGTATTCTATTTTCCTTCCTCTTTTTCAATCTGGGGTAGTGGTTATAAACATCAACTTCTCTTTAGAAATGATGGAAGTAACCAAGAGACAAGAAGGTAAGAGGAAAGGCATCTTTTGATGAGGTGACTCTTCCAGGGACCAGAGATGAAAGAGAAGACACTAGTGATGAATAGGGTCAAAAGAAAAGCACAAGGAAGAGGGAGGAGCCCTGGAGAAGGCTTTGAAGTTTACTGAGCTTGGTGTGTTTGGGGTCAGAAGAAGGCCTGAGGGGCTGGTGCTTACAAATGGAAGGGATAGATGGTGAAGAGGGGGCAGACAAAGGTCAAATCACATGTGGAGAGCCTGGAAGGTCACACTGAGGATGTCTGGACTTCATGCCAAGTGCCATGCACTCGTGGGAAGTTTCAAGGACAAGAATAACATGACTTGTTTTAAACTGATAAGGATGAGTTGTTGGCTGAAAGATGAAAACAAGGCCATCATGAAAGAGGCTGTTGCAGCGAATAATCAGGGGTGAAGTTAAGTGGACAGATTCAGGGTAGAATTTAGTTACCACTGTCAGGAGTTGCTAACAGATGGGCGGTCAGAAACAGACGAGTGCTAATCCCTAAGGTTTTGGGTTGAGTGAATCAGTGGCAAAGGCAGTGGTGGGGGCTGTATGGCCTTTGACAGGAGAGTGAGGGAGCAGAGAAGTCTGGGGTGCATTAGGATTTTAATGCCATTGCTGAAGGACAAAATTAGTAATCTATGTTAAAGAAGGTGGGTCTGTCCTATAGCTATCTCCTTTTCCAGTATCAGGAATGATGCCTATGCACACAGAAAACAGAACGACATCAGGTCCGAGATCATGTGTTGCTGGTATCACGCCTTTATTTTGTTGGTAATTTATTAATGACACTGTTTACATTTGCACTTGGATACCTTGCTAAAATTAAAATAACTCTTGAATTTGTCAACTGAACCTTAAATTTAAAACTCATGGCTGTACATTATGATAGAAATGTGCGTGTTCTGTTCTCTTTGATACAATCATGTACATTTTTGACACATATAATGCTTGATATCAGTCAAGGAAAAGGTGTACTACTCCACTTTTAAAGTAGAATTGAAAAAAAAGGCTAAAAATTCCATATTGCATAAAAGAAAGTTAGATTGCCACCAAAATGAAAGGAAATCAATTGGTCGACTTTGGAGACCGGTTTCAATCTGTTGTTGACATTGTTTTCTGGTAGTAATTTTCTCAAAATGTTAACAGTATTGAGTTTGCCTATTGATTCTATTATTTTTGACCTTGCATTAGTGTGGTCTAATCTTACATGCCATAAAATTTCCTTTCACAGCTAAAATTATTGTATGACTCTAGAGGAAACCTCCAATCAGGTCAGACACCCCCTTCTGGATTTTGATGAGCTCATAAGTGGCAGTAATGAGTTATGTTGACTTCCAATACTCTTCCATGTTGTTTACATTTTATTAAATGGTTTAAGCGGGGTCATCATATAAATGATCAACGTATTGACGGAAACGGCAGGCCTGGATGAATTGAAGGCCACAGACGGCCAATCAGATTGGTCAGCTTGAATTTGAGTCAATAGCATAAATATATATTTGGCTATGAAAATCGAAGCCAACTTCATCTTTATCATTCTGAAAACTCTGCTAAATAAATAGCTCCAAAGTGTGCCACTGGAACACACACACTCCACTGGCCTGGTAGCTCCTCTCTTCCAAGAACATAGCCAAGCTGAATGAATTCAGCCACATGCAAGTCAGTTGAAGTCTGAGAGAACGAGAGACCAAAAAGCCTTGAATTCTTCTCTTGAGAAAGTAATCAACTTATTACCGGGTCGAGGATGAGGAAACTTAGCAGCTATATTTTCAAAGGGTTGTTGAATTGTAGTCCCAATGTGCCATTAGCGGTCCATCCACTTCCCATCCTGCCCCTCCCCTGTGTCTCTTAGGAGGTCAAGCCACCTGCCCACCACACTTCCCCTCCCACCCCTTTCCTTTGATGCCATAGTTACTCGGGCTGGGCAAAGAATCTGCAGGATTTACTGGCACCACGCTAATGGATTTGCCCACAAATACTTAGAAGACTGTTGCTAGAGAAGTTAATTTGCCTCTTAATGATTTAATTATATACTACAGCTCTGCTGTAGGAGAATAACAATGTTCCTTGCTTCCCTACGTGGCAGGGCTGCTGAGCTTGGAGACTTTAGGAAAAGACTGTGTCATGTGCTGTACTTTAGAGAGAGAGAGAAACTGAGTTGCTGGGGTAGAGAGGAAACTTTTTTCCCAGGCCATAGGTAACCATTTCTGTTCATCATTAATGGATTGTCATCCTCTAAGGGTGATGATGAAGAACGTTTTAAATTGTGTTCTGATTTGTATTTATATTGTCCTGATGGGATCTGCAAAGTAATTTTAAATGTTGTTTTTATATAAATTTCAGAGGGATCACCTGAATGCACCTGATTACCCAATGCAGCAAGAGAAAGTGGAGGAACAAGGGGTTTAGTTGAGGTCTTTCAACTCCTAATTTCAAATTGTTTTTCACTCCCTGACCCTGCTACCTTCTTCTGACTCACAGAAAGGATGAGGGTCCCTTAAAGCCCTTCAACAGGGATTGCCATGGTCACCCTTTGCATTAGAATTGGTCTGCAGATGGGACGTGTGCCTAGCTTTGTGACACAGGTTGGCTACTTCGGAAGGTGATTATGAGGCAGAGTTGGGGTTCAAGATACTTACTACAGTCAAAATCTATCAAAAGAGGCAGAGAAAGCAAGTGTGGATGAAGACACAGGGCAAACGGACATACAGCCGGAGAGAGGCTTTGCTAACCCTTGAGGAGCTCCAGGTGGCATTGCCATCAGAATCCTGCCTGGGAAGATGTGGCAAGCTTTATACCCTCATCTCGTTCTAGCGTTATGAGAAGTTCACTTGGAGACAGGTGGCATTTTGCACTTGTGGCAGACCCTGTGTTCAAGAAGAGACTGTTTGGGAATTGACTGCTGACCACATGGCCTTGAGCTGGGCAGCCAGGCCTCCCCTGATGGGAGAGGGCACAACATCCCGTTTACAGGTATAGTTATGGACACCAGACGAGGAGTAAAAGGATTATAGTGATCTGGCTAGTGTCTAAATCTACCATTGACCAGCTAGGGCGCGTTGGGAGGTTGGTCGACCCTTGAGATGAATCCGACCTGTAAAACAGGAGCAGTGGCACCACTTTCCTGACTCGTGATGAGAACTAAGACTCATTTCTGTAGAGAAGACATTGTTACAACCCTCTGGAGAAGGCACCCAGGTGCTGGGGCACCTTTTGATCTCCCTACCATGCACCCATGTGGGCTTGTCTTCCTGGCTATGAGCATCATCTCTCTTCTCAGTGCACCCTGGGCACTTGAAGTTGCAGCCGAATTATCTTCTGTGAACTTAAGACATCCAGCCCTGGATCTGTGCCTGGGACGCAAGAGACGACTCTTCTGACCCGGCCTCCTATCGTGGTTGTACCATTGTTCCCTCCCTGGAGATCAATACAGAAGTCAGAGTGTGCCTTCTTGTCTTTGGGCTGCCAGGGAAGCTATGCATGAAGACTTGTGGGTAGACATGGAGGCCACAGGTGGCTGGGCACATCTTCCCTTGGAGGAGAAGGTAGGATATTTATTCTATGCTGACCACCTAGTCGTGCCTTTTGTGTGTGTGCCTAAGTTTTCCTTTTGAAGGAGGTAAGATTATTGGCTGAATTTTAGTGAGAAAACAGGGGCTCACAAAGTTCTCAGGGCCTTGTACCTGGCGAGGGCCAGAGCTGAGAGCTGAAGCAGCGTGGTATGAGAGCAGGCTCAAGTGTGAGTGTGACAGGATTGTGGACTGTCTGACAGTCACTTCAGAGGGGGCACTCACAGTTGCAGCATTGACCTTGGTGCACTAGAACATGGTCTGCCTGCCCCGCTTCCTCTGGGGAGGGTCCATCACCTCCAGGTCCCATCTTTCTTTCCACCGGTTCCTCCTGGCTTTAATTTTGTGTTCTTCTAGATTAAACTCTCCCCTTCACTGAACTTTTCCCTTGGATGACTGCTGTTCTTCATGTTCCCTCTTTGTCTGCTGTCTAGTGGAATCATGGTCAGCTTTTCCTTGATGACCTTTACCAGAATAATTGT